>JAYRBW010091060.1:0-21382 GCA_036023295.1 Invenusta paracnida
GAAAAAGGTTAAATTTAAAAAATTATAATATGTATAGTTAAGCCATTGGAGAATTTAATATAAAAAAGGTGTTAAGAATTAATAAATGTAATGTTTAATTGTAAAAAAGGTATATTATATATATAGTAACTATATGAATAATTTTTTAAATGACAAATTTTTAGCAAATGGTATATTTTTAAGGCACATACATGCATACATGTCCTTTCCTTTAAAATTCCTTCCAACAAATTTTTTTTTTAATATAACATTTCCTCTTTTTAACAACTTTATTTTATTAATAAAATGTTAATATTGTGATAATAAATGTACACATATTAATTATGTACAAAATATACAAAAATGGCAATAATGCATTAAACAAGAGAGATAATTATATAAAATTAAGAAACAGTCATCTTAATTGCATGATAATATAGTATGTATGTTGCATACCATAAGCAAATTCATACCATTTGCAAATGGTATGAACAGTTGGAGGATACAATATGATGTATCCAATGGTACAAACCATTTGCAAATGGTACAAAACATTGGGGTTTTTTTCTAATTGTAAATTATTCCTAATATTTGACTTAGTAAATAAAAAGAATAATAATTGTAGAATTTTTTTAAATTATGTATAATTTGATCTTGTGGTTGTCATAATTAATTTTTATTCTTTATTAAATAAGCTGTATCCAACAGTTCAAACCATTTGCAAACAGTATGAACCATTGGAGAATTTTTTTAATTTTGTCTAATTGTAAATTATTCCTAATATTTGACTTAGTCAATAACATTTTTTGATAGATAGTTATTAAAAAAAATTGTCGAATTTTTAAAAATTATTTAATCGTGTGGTTGTCATAATTACTTTTTATTCTTTGTAAAATATGCTGTATCCAACAGTTTAAACCATTTGCAAATGGTACTAACCACTGGAGAATTTTTTTTCTTCTAATTGTAAATTATTCCTAATATTTGACTTAGTAAATAAAAATTGTTGATAGATAAAGTTTGTTATTAAAAAGAATAATAATTGTTGAATTTTTAAAAATTATTTAATCTTGTGGTTGTCATAATTAATTTTTATTCTTTATAAAATATGCTGTATCCAATGGTTCAAACCATTTGCAAACAGTACAAATCATTGGAGAATTTTTTTTTCTAATTGTAAATTATTCCGATTCCTATTTGACTTAGTAAATAACATTTTTTGAAAGATGTTATTAAAAAGATAATAATTGTTGAATTTTTAAAAATTATGTATAATTTAATCTTGTGGTTGTCATAATTAATTTTTATTTTCGATCAAATATGCTGTATTCAACCATTTGCAAATGGTAATGCCATGGTATGAATTTGTTTATGGTATGCAACATAAGTATAATGGATATTTGCTTGTATGTATAATATATAATCAATGACAAATGAATATGAAAAATTTACAACTCAATAAATGATTGAAAATACTTACCATGCTAAATCCCATGTACCTACTATGGAAGCATGAACAAGTGATAAAATAATATTTCTCCATTTCCACTCTTCCTTTTTCCCTTTACTTGAAATCCAATAAGGTGTAATAAATAGTTTTACTACAGCATTAGCTAAATGAAAAAAACCAAAACTCATTAACACAACCAAACATGATGTTTTAACAGAAATTATATCCTTAAGCCGATCATTATTTTGAGATTGATCATCCATATCTACCAGAATTGTACAAAATGTATAACCGCAATAGTTAACCAAAATGTTTGAATAAATAAAAAGAACGTCAAAGGGAGTAATATAATATGTTGTAAATTAGTAAATTATTTATATAACATTTTAGAAAGTAACAATTATTAAAATAAAATTATTTCTGCTTAATTATTAAGAAAATAATTTAACACAAATATTTATAAAAAATTATATTTATCGATTAACGTAATGAATAGTTTGTATATATAAAGTCATCCTTATCCCTTAAATATGTACATTAAATTAATTTTTCCGCTTATCGAGATATAATTTACATACATTTTGGTTTATTATTATCTAAATAAATAAACAAAGCATTAATCCATATAAAAATTAAAAAGCACAATGAATTTAACAAAAACATATGAATTACTTTAAAACACACAAGCGTTGGTCTACTTAAACCATAATCATGCGTAAACAATGAAAATTAGGAAGACAGCACAATCGAAGAGCTGCACAAAAGATACAAAGAACATCTTATAAGTAACGATAAGTGTTGGATATACAAATACGCACAGAATTACAAAAATTCTTTTAATGTATGTCTGTATATTAGCAAATGGAAAGAACGAAACAGACCTGCGCATTACAGAAGTGATATTTATCAGACAACACCAACCGCAGTCATAAATATTAAGTCTGAATATGATGAACTACAATATTTAATATTATAATTGCACATTTTATAACAATCCTGTGTGTCTTTACACCTTCCGTCAACTATAAACACTACTCTATCTCAACTCACAATAAGTTAAACACGCTTAGTAACTATATATATCTATTGCTTATATCGCTACTGTTTGATAACTATTCGTTCAGTCACATGACGAAAGTTTTTTCCCGTAAAATTGTACATTAAAGTATATTTTGCAGCAAGAGCAATTCTCCTATTATGTTTTTATTATAATACCCAAGCTATATAAAGAATAATTATGCTTGTAATTATTTAATTATATCTTTTTTTGAAAAATTAGATTACTACTTTTTTATCTTATAATTAATTGTTAATTATCAGATGACACAATTTAGTAGGTTTTTTGCAATAATCTCTGTAAAAAATATTGCAGTAAGTTATAGATAATTATATATACATTTTGCAGTCTCTATATTGAGTATCTGCTCAAACTATAATTTGTCCTGAATATGTATATGCTTTATGTACTTTATAGACCTATATAAAAAAGACTAGTTGCAGTACATTGGCTTACATTGTTAATTTTCACGGCCCCCTCGATATTCGTCGACCCGATAATTACCAGACACAAACGAGGAAGAATGGAAGACCAAATTACTGTTTAATTGTAATGGAGAAGTAATTGCTACGTATATTCGCAACAGGCTTCCTAATATCCCAGAGTGGACACCCCAGAGTGGACTAGAATCATGATAAATCCAGAAAATTTTAAAGTAGATTCAACATCCATAACATCTACATCTCCTATTTAAGCTATACGTCCGGAAGAGAGTCAATATAACTTTGGTCCTATATCGACCTTCAAGCTCTTCAAAATACCATAGTAGTAGGTAACATATACCCATCACCCACTATAACGTGAGTAAATACAAGTGGGAAGCAATTGAAGCACTAGGGTCGCACTCTCTTTTCTCTCTACTTGAAAAGGGAGAAAGCGAGTAAAGAAGAGTGTGGAACTGGAAAAAGGGCAGTGGGGTAGGATAGGTACAAAAAGAAGGTTAAGATTGAAATAAGGAAGTACATATGGGAATATTATACCGATGTTGACAAAGAGAAAATGTTTAGGGAGATAATCCTTGAAGCAGCCCATAAATACATTGGAAAAAAGGTTTATAGAATAGGAAACTTCGAGATTCTTAATGAGGAAATCAAGTAAGCAATGGATATAAGATCAGATGCGCTTAAAGAAGGAGAAAATATTGAATGAAAAGAATTCAAGAAGCAAGGAAGATAATATCAGTGAAATACTCAGAGAGAAGGTGGAGACCTGGAAAGAGAAAGTTTACAACAGCAACAATAAGTCTGACATGTGGAACCTACTTAAGAAGCTCAGAGGTGAGAATGGAGGAAGTGAAGATGTAGACAAAATATTTGTCCATGAAGGAAAGGGGTACGTGTCACGAAAAAGCAAGTCTAACATATATTTGCAACATCATATATGCGAGTTTCGGCAAACTGAAAGTACCCAAAGGTAAGCGAGGTCTCAAGAAGAAAATAGCACAGAGGATGAGAGAAGAAAGCAAAGGAATGAAGTCAGTAGAGGTGAGGAGAGCTCTTAAAGAGACGGTAAAAAGCAGCAGGTCTGGACGATTCTCACCCGAGATTGCTCAAAGAACTACCAAAAGGGGACATAGAAGCCATTGCGAATATCATGAAACTTTACCTAGAAACCATCATGGTACCTATCAGAATTGGAGAGAATCAAAGATAATTATGTTAATAAATAAAGGAAAGAGTTCTGTAGAGATTGCATCGTATAGACCAGTTGCTTTAACTTCATGCATTGATAAATGGTCAGAGAGAGTCCTTAACAGCAGACCGAAATATTACCTATAGAAGAGAGACATTTAATAAGGGAATACCACCCGGAGTCTAGAGCAAACTAAAGCGTTGAAGACAAGCTGTTAAGACTATCGCAAGGGTTAAGTGATACTATGCAAAGAAGAGAAAGAACAACCTTAGCGATGATCGGATATTCGAAAGCTTCCATCAAGAGGCAACCATCAGATGGAATAATAAGCACTATAATTTCCTCACAGTCAAAAAATGTAAGGCAAGGATGTATCATGTCGCCTCACTTATTTAGCATATATTCCGAACAATTTATGAGAGATGCCGACAGATGATCTGTGAGTGAACATAGGTCACACTACTTTAACCTGAAATATGCAGATGATACAGCTCTTGACAGCTAGTAATACTGAAAACATGAACACCATTTTTCAAAGAGTGAATGCGAAACCGAAAAAGAAGCAGGGCTTATAAAACTCAACTCAAAAATATGCACATATATATTTATATAACCAGGGACTACATAGTAGTTTTAGTAGTCCCTGTATATAATATAAAACAAAACATTTGAAATCACAACTGCAAGAAAAAAACACAAGTTTACCGCTTTGTGGTGACCACGGATTGTATATACTTTGCCGAAAGTTGAGGGAAACTGCAACAGATGGTTGCAGCAGATATTATTAAAAAAGCAGACGAAACGACTGAGTAATGTTTACCCCTCGTAGTTACTATAAAAAGTCTGGTGATCTTCGATTATGTTATATGACCTGCACTCGATTATCAAAGCCGTCAAGCGACCAAAATTTCACATGCCCTCCTAAGAGTTAGAGGAGAAAATTAATGGCGCAAAAATGTAGACAATTTTAGATGCCGCTATTTCATCATAGCTTTTCTAAGACTGTCACAAAATAGATGAAATTTACAACAAATATAGGCCGATTCGCATGGAAGCGAATACTTGTTCAGATTTTAAATTTATTATCCGACATTCTTATTGATTTACCCAATCTGTCTGTCGGCATAATCGTTGACGTTCGCCACTATTGTTTGCACTATTCACAGTTTCTCTCCGTCTTTCTCTGTTGTCGCACGCACAAAAGATTTTAATCTCTTTCATATATTTTGTAATATTCTTTAAATTGTCGATATGTGATGATAGGCTTACTTCTTGGTCATCTCCCTCTTAATGTGTCCCTGGGATATATAGATTTTCATGATGGTGCATCTCTTGTTTCTTATGAGGTCATCACCTCATCCCAGCCTTCTTGTCTGAGTATAATTATAGCTTTGTTTGTCGTTCTTTCAATATACTCATATTTGTACATTTCTCTTTCCGGCTTATGCGTATAGTTGTCTTTTTCTGAGATTTGAAATCCAGATGATTTGAGATGCATAAATTTGTTTTCATTTCAGTAAATGTTAAAATGTGAGATATAAATGTATATTCATAGTAGTAAGTATGTGTTACAACTATATATGTGTAAGTGTGATACACTGCAGTAATTTGTCGAATATATATATATACTATATATAGGTAGGTATATCTAACGTTATAATGTAATACATATATAATGAATGCAAAGTAACTTATATAGAATATAGACATATCTGATTTTGTATTTTTATTTTATAAATGTGTTTAATTATAATAGTATACGATAAAAGTTAATTACTCTTTTTAATATTTATAACAATATATGTAAATATAGGTTATAAAGATACTCTAATAGCTTAAATCACGTGCATTTCACATTTTAATATATAAACATGATTAATTTCACACGCCTATGCGAATAATGTAATATGCTATTTTATATTGGCATCTTAATTTTACAAAACTAATTAAAATAAAGTATTATCTTTTGTTTATTAAAGTATATATATGAAATATAGAACATGACACATATATTCACCACAGAAAAATTGATTGTGTTCTTTATTGTATATATATACATATTTAATTGATTATATATCATTAAAGGTGCTATTACTTTTAGTTCTATTTACATATATATTATTTTACGTGTTAATAAGAATACATTTTACGTATCACCCTATAAATCAAATATAACCAACTAATATGTTATGGTCTTTTATAAATGCGTCAATCTCGAAATAATTTAAATAATGTTTATCTTTAATGTGAATAATTCCTATGGTGCATGTAGATATATTATTATTATTGTATTTATAACGCGCTGCATATCCGAAAGCAAACACTTTCTTACAAAAACACAATACAATTACAGTAAATCGTGCACAGACATACAATAGGCGTTCTTAAAACATTAGGATACATAATCACAATTTAAAATATTGTATCTATCGGCTTTCAAATGAATATAACTGTTTCCAAATTCCCAGCTGTGGTTGTAATTATCTTATAAAGGTATTGTGCAATATTTCTTGGTGGATTACCGAATTAACGGCTGAGTGAGACATGTTATATTTTCCCTCATAGTCGGGTGAGCGATTAACATCGGTATAGGGAACTTGTCATTTAATACATCTCTTAACCTCCTGGATTCAGCAAATTTAGAAAAAAACGCGTTATTCGTACCTAGAATATACCCTAACCCTAAAAATTCAGTTTTCAAAATAAAATATTCTTCTTCCTCAAATCAATAAGTCAAACGCCTTCGATAAATTAAAATGTTGTAAATTTAATTCTTATTCATAATGGCAAAACCAAACGATTAGACATCAAACCATTGATGTCTAGAATTTCGGAACATTATACAAATTCTAGTAATAATAGGTAACTTAACTAATATTCTTCTTAGATCAAATAAGATTCTGAATAAATCTAGTTAGTCATGACCTGAAAAACAATATTAAAGAAGCTCTAACTACAAAAGCCTTATTTCAGTACCTATTGCATTATGGGGTAGTCAATTTAGTTTGGTTCTATTCAAATGTTCTCTCTTACAAGTCTACCTGTAATTTGTAACCAGTTATTTTAAATTTTTAGGTGATTCTAACTGATTTTTGTTTAATATTTATCGTAATATTTCTGTGACTCAAATGCAACGATAATACCATTAATACGTTTATTTATCTTGGTTCTAATTCTTGGAATACGAATATTATTTTATTACCTTAACTGACGAGGCAGAAAGAATCTGCAAACGCGATTCAAGAGAAACTATGCATTTTATTGCTATTAAATATTAGTTTAGTTAAATATATCTTAACATTATATATGTAACAGATTATTATAAGAAAGCATTTCTATCAAAACGATTCAGTATTATTTACAATTTACATAAAAGTATTGTTGAACATTATGCTTTGTAGAACTAGAATATGTATTAGCTATACATGTTTACAATAAAGTTAAACAAAAGAGCAACTATATATATCATAGTATACATTAAACTACAAATCGGACAAAAATGACAATTTGATACACAGTCTTCCAAAGCTACCAATGAAACTATTTACAGCAAATGCAGCGAGTAAAGGGTCACTCTCGATCGGACTCGTGGTCTGTGGAATTAACACTCTTTTGTTGGCGCATTTTGGCGAGTACGAGGCTCTCTTCGGCGGATATGTTCCCGGTGCCCAGAACTTCTTCTCCATCTTTGGGGTTACCCCCCAGGACCCAGCGGACTATCTCCATGTTGCTAGGCGAGTACTGGCCCGCCTTGAGTAGACTCTCATGTCGGCCTCGGACCGCCGCTAGATCGCTGTGGCCCCAAACCCGCGACCGCACAACAAACCTCGGCTTGACAGACATCTGCTCCACAATATAGGTCCAGAGCTCGACGATACTGGTGGAGTCTTCGAGGAGGATGTTTGGAAAGCGCCAGACACAGCGGGTTACCTCTCGGAGGAACATGATTTTCTTGAGGCTGGTCAAACGGTCGGCAAGCAATGTGTGCGGCAGATAGGCAACCTGCGGGCGTACAGTGGGTCATTGAGAGGGTCATAGAGTGGGTCATAGAGTGGGACATAGAGTGGGTCATAGAGTGGGTCATAAAGTGGGTCATACAGTGGGTCATTGAGTGGGTCATAGAGTGGGTCATAGAGTGGGCCATAGAGTGGGTCATAGAGTTAGTCATAGAGTGGGTCATAGAGTGGGTCATAGAGTGGGTCATAGAGTGGGTCATAGAGTAGGTCATAGAGTGGATCATAGAGTGGGTCACAGAGTGGGTCATAGAGTGGGTCATAGAGTGGGTCATAGAGTGGATCATAGAGTAGGTCAGACAAGTCAATACAACTTTAAATAATTATTGTACCAGCATGTTTCGAAAAAAATTAGAGGCGTTTGATAATGAATATAGAATATGAAATTGAAAAGTAAATTTACTAAGTTTTTAATATAATTAGGGAATCAAGAAAGCACGTAAATATTGAGACTTTCGAATTCTGAAGATGCAAATTCAATTGAAAAGAACTGAAAATATTTACCACTTTTAAAAATAATTCTGTTTTACTTTAACTGCCTCTAACTGAATTCTTTATGATTACCTCAATATTAAAATAAAGAGGGTTAGAGGCAAAGTTGTTTTGTTGATTTTTATATATTAATCAGAAAACAAAAAAACTCGGATGCAACAGTATAAACAAGATACTATCAATTGACTAGATTGTATGAGAAAAAATATTACTAATAGAATAACATTACCAAATATTATATAATTTGGCGTTTATAAAAAAAACGTGATAGAATGCAAAACAGGTTTCGCAAAATAACACACAATTATTTTAATAGTTCAATAATCTATCAAGTATGCACTAATAAAATAGAATGCAATACAATATGTAACGATACATATAATGTTTTATACGATAATGTACAAATAATTTTTGAAATAGAAATAAATAAAATAATAAAATAAACATACAAAATAATATAATATACAATGATATATATAATGTTACAAATAATAAAATGTAATGGTATATAATATGACGCAGTTGACTAAATGTTATACGAAAACAAATTATATTTCATACAATTTAAAAGATTTATAACTGCCCAATCCTTTCAGTAATTACTATAAAAAATGAATGAACACAAATGATCACGAAACATGAAGAAAAAACACTCTCCAAGTAAAATAAATGTAATATGTACCCATGAAACAATTATGAACTTTTGTTAAATTCGAAAACTCGAGTGTTTTAGTAAATTTATTTTAGTTTACGAGTGATTTTTTATGTATCGTTATCATTTGTGTTCTTTCATTTCAAAAGTGATCAATACTTTTTTACGCATCATAACGATACATACGTATAAATACTTAAATAGCACACACTTCTATATATGTAAAACGTGATAATATATGTTGGCACGCTTGTGTCACTATAATGTCTAAAGTCTTGAAAGCATTATTGTTTGTCAGGTAGAAGGTACTTTTTTTCTCTGGGCTATAAAAAGCAGAGCTCTTACATTTTGTCAATATAATGTGTATATTTCAATCTTTTAACATAAATCCTTGACCAACCTTGCTGTTTAACTATAATAATTTAAGTGTAATATGGAAGAATCAAAATCAGCGTTACTTCATGGTTTGGATAAAAGTTTAAGTATTGATGATGCTAGTTTTTAATATGGAACCAAACAATCGATATCACGTCATGTGCTCAATTGGTGCCATGCTGTATCACTTCTGGTGAACGTCATTTCATTTGGAGGAGGAAATGTCTGAAAAAGATGAAATTAATCACGGAGTTTGCCAATTGATTATTCACTCGGTAACCGTAAGAAGAAAAACTCAAAGTTGGACCATGTAGAATTGGAACGCAGTGTGAAATCTGCAACTTGATCATTTGTTAACAAATCACTGCGAAGTGGCAATTTCTGTTTCATAGAATCAATTTTATAGTTTTCGAGCTACTTCTCCAACAAATAGTTGGTCATGGTTCAACTGAAGTCTTTTATTTGTGTATTCAATTTTACAGAAATCTACTGCGTCTGTCAAAACTCAATGAATCTTGCTAACAAGTCTCTGAAGAGTGTTAAGTTAATCATATTCATAATATGAATCTGTGGTTAAGAATATTGCAAAGTTTTATTCAATTTTGATGGAACTAAATATAACTGCAATTAGCAATATGAACGTATAAATAATAATAAAAACCAGTGTAAATATCTTAAGCAACTTATTCTACAAGCATTTATATTTCTTATTCATTTATACACACTAGCGGAAAAGGCAGGATAGTTGGCAGATTCGATTTATGCAGAATTTGATGATCTCACTTCTTATAGCGTGGGAGCCAATGGTAGAGTGGTTAGCGTGCTTGTACATCAATATGTTGAGTCATTTATTGCTACTTTTGATGCTTTTTTAATTCTAACGTTTACTTAAACAAAACAATTTAGATTTACAAATTTTAGTTCTAATATTTCAATTTGTTATTTGCTAGCATTTTAGTGTTAAATAACTTGTAAATATCTTATTAAAAATAAAAACTGTCATTATATGTTCACATAAATTTATAAGAGTTTGTCACTTAACTACTCACTTTTACTCTATTAATATAAGAATCTTATGAAATACATAATTTTTAAATATAAGGTTTTCAGATCCGAATGGGACAATCGAGCATCAAAATAGTACAATCACAATTCGAAATGGGGCACCTAACCATCCTATTTTGAATTTTGATATCAAATTGAAATTCAGTAAAAGAATTTCACAGTTTAAAAATAGGAACATTTGCGTCGAGTTTTGATTATTACCTTTTAGCAGCGTTCGTAATTAAGACAATCACAAATCAAATTGAGATTATCAATGTACCAAACGACACTTTTTCCTTTTATCCGCAAATAACTAATAGCATAATTAATTAATACTCAACGAATATGCGGCCAAAAGAGTTTATATATATTTTTTACACGATTTTTGTTATTGAGATAATATCAGGAATCCAATTAAGCTAAGTTCGTATTAAGAATCCTCTTATAAAATGTGAGCTGTAAAGTGATGGAATCTACAGAGATTATTCTAGTATGGCGCGCTCAAGTTTCTTATTACGCACTTTACTAAAGGCTCCTTTTTTGTAATTAAATGGTTTTATATAAGCATAAGTACGACGAAGTCTAAAACTATATATATAAGCAGTAATAGAAAATCACAAAAAAAGATTTAAAGTATACTAAAGAAAATATGTCAAATAGAAATCTTAATAGACGGTATTCTTTTCATTACTGCATAGTGCTTACACTTATTACAGAAGTTTTACGAAGAGGTGTAGCTAATTTAACAGAAGTAACTCTGTAGATAAATCAATCAGTTACTAGGAAGTAACTAGTACCTACCTATAAGGCTAAGAAATGACTTAAAGTAACCAAATATAGTCTAAAAAACAGTCCCATTTTGAACATTGAAAATATCAATTTGATTTGTGATTGTTTTAATAACAAACTCGGCTAAAAGCCGACAATCAAATCTCGACACAGGTGCTCCAGTTTCAAGGGTGGTAATCTTACATTGAATGTCGATTGAATCAGAGTTCAGACAGGGACGGCTAGATACCTCATTTTGAACTTTCATATTCTAAGCTTGATTTTCAATTCAGCAGTGTGAAAGTCAGACGTCCAATTTTGAAAAAGAATTGTAATTTATTGAAGTATTATTGTCTCTGCTCATTTGGAACTGACACATCCGATGATACTTTCAAACTTACATATTATATTGAATTAGTGCAAAAATATTAAACTATGACTAAAAATTCTTAGCAACTGTTATTCTTTAATTACCACTATATATATATATATATTGACGGATTAGAATATTCACTAAATCCAATAAAGTTATCTATTGTATTCTATATATGTATATACACATAAGCTATACCAGTAATTTGTTATACATACAATAATAGACAACAATTGTTAAAAACATAATGTTCCCCTCCATTTCCTCTATTAGGTATGTATTCTTGGTAAACATTTATTCTAATCGCAACATATAGACAAGCTTATAATACTATTGTGTAATTAAACGTTTTAAATGAAACGATAGAATTATTTCGATTAACTACCTATAAAATCCTGTTATTGAATTATATTACCTGGCTGCAATATAGATTTCTAAGAAGATTTATAGTCTTAATAATCGCGATAAATTACAAATTATAAATACACTTACGTATGGACAGCGAGTGAGGCATTCAGAGGTGTTTTCGATTCCGACACTCAGCAAAATCTGAAAACACCCATCGATCTGTCCTACAGTGATAAGGTCCTCGGATGGAGCTGTCTTTAATAACTCTTTGAGCAGGGCAGTCTTAGCTCCCAGGGCCTTGAGATCGGTTAGCCTCTTGTCTAGTCCTCCCGGGTGTGCTTCCAGAGTTGTAAGCAGAGAACAGTGCGTCTCAATGAGTTTATCAGGCATGCGGAAGTTGTGGAGTGCTCTGGAGATGGAGGCCAGTGTAGGTGACTCCAGGGAGCTAGTCGTGCACCGTTGAAAGGAGCAGAAGACGGGAGTGAAGGCCGCTCTGACACGGACAGGTTTACACAAAGTTGCAGAGCTCTGCCGGGCGAAACTGGTGATGGAACGTGTGTAAAGGAATCGACAGATGCTCGACATGGCCTTCTGTAGGGATATAAGTGAACCGATCAACAGATTCTGTTCCAAGAAACAAGAGGCACTTGGCGTCTGTACTCATGTTAACACAGCATTAACAGTTAAGCTTTTGCTTATTTATGTATACTTAAGATATGAAATTAGTTTAGAAAGTTGTATTAAGAGGCGCAGTAACTTAAAATGCTCGTTGGCACCGCAAGATTCAATCAAATGAGGCATCGGACTACGTTTATAAATACACCATTTCGAAGTCACATTAATAATCGTTTACAACATTTTTAAGGTGGAGGTAAAATACATTTAAAAATACAAAACGGTGTACTTTTACACATCTACATTTGAAAATTAATATAAAATCAAACAAATATTATGTTTACACTTAATTGAACAGATCACGCAATTAATGTACGCATTTAAATGGTACAATAGTCATATCACGAGAATCAAAGAAAACAAACAATAATATCATCGTTACAACAATTAAAATATACTGAAATCAAAATATGTTTTATGTGCCAAAAAAATGGGAATTATTTTTGCAATTAACCACATTAAAATTTTTTTAAATTTATTTCAAATGAAGAAGTAGCAGAGTTTATTTTTTTAAATATTGTTCGTATAATATCATATAATATGTACAGTAAAAAGTAATACACAAATAACAAGTATTTTGAGATGACCTTATAATTATCAATCTGCACATCTGTTATGATAGTCCATATGGAACTATACCACAGCCATACAACAGAATATTACACAATGTGCATATGGGTATATTACCATTAAATACCATACATTTAGAATAAATTCTATACATTCTTGAATGTTCAAGTTCTAGTTAAGCCAATATCTCCCAAAATGCCACTTGGATTGACCATTCCTTGCATCTTAAGTTTACGAACACGGTCAGAGTTATCTTCATTGCCTAAACAGAGATTGCGCAGTGCAACAATAGCCCGCTCCTGCAGAAAGGGATTCTTGGCGTCGAGCATGGTACATTCAAGAAGCATTTCGAGGCCACCATTCCTTCCAATCAACGTCTGATTATCGGTGGATTCGTAAGCGAGATTTCCCAGGCAGACGACCAGATCTCTCTTCAGCCCGAAGGCTGGATGATTCACGAATTCCATACTGTCCACGGGTTTACAGAGCGGAGAAAAGACGCCCTCTGGATTGTCCTTGCCAGCTGTTGAGATGGCAGACAGCATTTGAAGACAGGCGTTAACGAAAGAGGTGTCCTGCTGCAGAAGTGGATACCGTGTCTCCATATGACCGCACAGTTCACCAAGAAGTTGGATAAGAACTACGACCTCCTCGCAAGTAGAACTATTCTCCTCATCAGTTCCGCTTTCTAAGGCAAGTAAATGAGTGAAATTAGCCGAGAATAGAGCGGCGAGAAATAGTGTGGAATCTTGGGATATAAACTGATTTTTAGCAATAAGGCTGTCTACAATACTAAGCACCATTTTACGATGATCCAGTGACAACTGTAAAAAGTGGTTCGATAATAACTTCGAGTTAAGAAGTAAACCCTCCAAGAGGAGCAGTAGATTGGGGTCACTAGTGAGCGCCAGAGAAGAGATTAGGTGCTGTAAATCGTGTAGAGTGACATTGAGTTGGGTCCAACAAGCTTCTGACTGTCGTCCAATGTAAGTGATGAGAAGGGAGGTATAACTGCAGAGTTTACTATCTGTGTGGAGAAGATTTGATTTTAGTTCAACAACAAGGTTCACTAATGTGACGGTATAGATCTCCGGAATAATATCCCATGTTTCTATTGTCGCGAAAAAGTTCACTAAAACTTGAATAGAACATCGAAGAAGGCAGAACAGGGACTCTTCAGAATCTGAAATAAAAATTATTATTTTAAGGCATTGATGTACTTCGAACACTATATGTATTATTTACTATTTTTTATAGAAAAAAATTGATAAGATATCAAAAATACAGCCAGATAAAAATAAAACAAATTTAAGACATAAATAAATATATTTAAATCAATAACGATAATATATATATATACAGAGAGAGAGAGGAGAAAATGACCAATATTACCTAGAGAGCTGCAAAGAGCCCTCAGCAAATTTCCAACAATGTTAATGATGTCCAACTTTTGAGACCATAGCTCGAGACAGTTCATAGCCAAAGAATTTCTCAGAATTCGAAGCGCTACGATCCCGGTTTTCTCATGGCAGCCTGTCCATTGGAACTGCTCCTTCTTATTAATGAGAGAAGTCAGCGCTTTGAGACTGTCAACAATGAAGGTGAACTCCAGACTACTCAGTTTCTTATGTTCCCCCAGAGAAGAAAAAATAACTTCCAGTTGAGTAAGTTTGTCAGCACTTATATCCATGACCTAAAATAGAGGGGAAAGCGCTTATTGTGCAGTAAAATCAATAAAACGAAATCAAACCAACACATAACCAACTAAATGAGAAAAATAGCGCAAGAACCACCTATAAATGTTATCAAAAAAATAATTAAAATAGATACCTTTGAATTATACACTATGATTAATATCTTACTATGGATTATAGAGTCCTTATACATTCAGAACACTTATAATACACAACCAAACACGCATAAATGGCAACTCCCAGTTGTCAAAATGACATTTTTGTAAAATAAATAGTCTCCTTTAGAAAAAATAGGTATTATCGGTACACTGTCTCAAAAAAGTAACATATTAGAAATTTGATTAATTTTAGCAGCTTTCTAGTATCAACTCATTTCTATCATTCGCAAATTTATAATTTCAGTAATCCTAATTAATCCAGCCAATACTAATGTAAAATGAATAATTTTGATAAAAATATTCCATGAATAAATAATTGGTGTATATATTGTAAATGCATAAAGCAGATTACCTTCTTATAAAGTAAACACACTTTCGATATTTTATTTGACATTATAATTTTAAATATATTTTAGTCAGTGAATATGTAATTGATAAGCCAGAAAAAATAATTAATTGATATTTCCCAGTTTTGTATAAACATAAAAGAAGAAAAAATCATAAATGAATCGACATATTTTGTGTATTGCAAAACATAATATTTTTTAAATAAAAAAGAAATTAAATAATTCAAAATTTCCGTGTTGCGACTATTTTAGTTAGTAAAAAAACCTTCGCTTAAAGATCGATTTAAAGTTGACAACTATTTCACCCTTATAGATTGTATTCCTGGTAGTTGTGTTCTAAAGGCTACTGTTGATTATAGTTTTACGTTATGTGAACAAGATAAAACTAAACGGCACTTTTTCACTAAGATTTCCCCAAAAAAACAAATATGAGATACTAACTCAGCCATCTTTTTTCACAGAATAATATCACTTATTCTTATATTAGATCATGCTGGGGATTTATCTATTAAAAGAGGCTCTATATATTAATCAATGTTAAGATATAGATATTTTAACCAAACTTTAGTAAATTCAGACAATTTATTTTTCTTACAAATTTTTTTCACTCTCATAATTCCTGTATATATCTGCCTAATTGCAATGATATAACTATAATCACTATTTATTATATGTCTATTTTATTTAATATACATTTACTTAGTCCGAGGATGTGTAACGTAATACACGAAATATGTCGTTTCAATTCTGATTTTCATCGTCTTTAAAAATATATATATTTTGAAATTAAAGAAAACACAATACTAACTAAAAGTGACAATACGAATACAAAAATAAAAAAGGCAACTACATTTATGATATAGGTATATTATTTAAATATAGGATAACACACAAATGCAGTAATTCTGTCGTTATATAAATTGAAAGTAAATAGCATTGCTAATCAATGGGCAAGTAAATAATTACAAAATATAAAAACAAAATGTAATGTGAATAACGTTATATATACAAATTCAAAACATTATATTACGTTAAAATTGTTTAAAAAAATCCAGTTTGAATAGCTATATACAGCAATAAGCTAAAAGTATAAAAAGTTGTACATATAACAAAGGTGTAAATCAAGTCATAAACGAATTCATTTGTTATGTGGGAATATCATGGCATAATAATTTGTATGGTTCTCCTGTGAGCAGTAGATACAATCATATTTTTACAGTAGGGATTTTTAAATAATATGTATTACATTAAATAGAGTGATAAAAATGTGCAATTTAAGATTAAAAGCCTTAATGACAAAAAGGCGTCCATGTTTTGTTCCAATAAACTCGCAAACTATGAGGTAAGAATGATATGAAAATAAAATAATATATAATGGGGTAATCTTAATGTGAGTTAAGTAATGGATACAAGTTTTATATTAAAAAATAAATAAATAAATAATATAGAATAATTGAGAATGATATGTTTATTTAGTTAAATTTAATATCCCAAAAACTTTAGTTTTCTGCATAAAAACAGGATTATAATATTACTCTGAGAATGAGTCAGAATTGATACTCAACATTGTAAGACAGATAACAAACCAATCGAAATTAAAGCACCACTGGAAGGTGCGAATAAAATAAAATTGAACATTGTTTCAACGCTAGCACTCAATCTATTATAACAATATAGTTTACTGGTAATTATCCTTTCATAATATTAACAGTTTGTATAATATAGTGTTTACTTATACTAAATTAATTTTGATCATTTAGATGTAAGATCGTCGTTGGTTGAAATATTAGCTTTTAGATTAGATAAAACTAATATTCTTGAAGGCCCTAACTTATGATGTAAGTCAAAATCAAACAGCAGACCTCCAAAGAACCGTTGTATGCCTCCATATTTCACGAGTAGAAAGAAGCATCAAATAGTTGTGTCTGATGTGACCCGAGGACTGAGGATGAGGTCCATCTCCTGATGAAGTGCTTCCAGGTCCTGCACGCTCACATCCTCGAGGAAGGCCAACCAATCAGTCATGGCCTCGGCAGAATTGGGAGGCAGGACCACTCCCTGATCACTACTCAGGGATTGGTCCAATAGAAGGGGTAGAGCTGGCGTCGAGCTGGCCTCCAGCAGCCAGGACTCGAGGCCAGCGTCCATCCCATAGGCTTCGGGCAGAGGACCGGGTTCGCCCAGAGGGGGCCGGCCTGTAGTGTTCACCAGTGATGTCAAGTCGTCGAGGTTGCACTGACTCAGATCGGCACTCAGAGCCAGCATTTGGTCGCTATCATCTAGGCAGCTGCGAGCAAGGAATATCACAAGTCCCTTATTAGTTCCCTAAATATGTATAATTCGCCCCTATCAATTTGGTTGTTTGGCTTTACAAAAGTAGCCAAAAGTTGGATAAATATTAGGTATAATAAAATATCGAATCAGAACGCATGTTTTCAGAAAGTTTTAATCACAATCCTATTATTTTGGTAAAGAATTTTCCGACCGATGTGAAATATGGAACGCAAAATCTAGGGAAAATAAACTTGGAACAGTAGATAATATACATGATAAATGTAATCAGATATTGTTATAGTTTTCATTTATTTCAATTTTATTTTCCAGGTCAGTAAAAAGGAATATTTATCTAAATCGCAATGAAATTGTATAAAAACACAATTAATTTTAATGTCAAACTTTGACAAATCAAAAATAGGCATTACCGATTTTTATAAGGGCGATACCATTTACTATACTCTATTCTTTAGTCATAAAATACCGAACAAAATGTTGACTCACATTTCATGATCCATATTCAACAAGGATACGAAGCCAGCGAAAGGATTGCAGTTGATTTCGCTATTTTCTATCGCCCTTCCAGCCCCCTCTCCAGTCACAATCCCAGACGGAGCAGTCGAAAGTTGAGTACTATTAATATTGTCAGGAGCAACAGAAGAATTAGGCTGCGCATTATGAGGAGCTCCCTGTACCGGAAGTTGTGAAGAAAAGACGGGAGGGACAGTCTGATCCCC
Organism: Invenusta paracnida; assembly: GCA_036023295.1. Classification (NCBI taxonomy): domain Eukaryota; kingdom Metazoa; phylum Platyhelminthes; order Proseriata; family Coelogynoporidae; genus Invenusta; species Invenusta paracnida. Next base: position 18,639 of record JAYRBW010091060.1, read on the forward strand.
CTGAAGCTTGAGCCAACGTTCGAGTATCTTCTTGTCCTCAGTGCTGAGAGTGATCCCATTTTTCTGTTCCCCTCTGGTTCCGTCCGTATGTCCGCTTGAGTTTTTGTGGTGACTGTTGCTTGCAGTTGATGTGGACTGTTGCCGAAGACGGCGCAACTTCTTCCGCTCTTCACGTTCCTTTTGTCTCTGGGCGGCAGTCACATGTCGGGTACGGGATTCTAGGTGATAACATGGAGGAAGACAATCAAAATCTGCAAAATACGCAGCTTAATAATATAATATTTATGCAATATTCTAATTAAAATGCCTAATCTACATTAGGCTGTCAATAAAGCTGTCAATATTTGATTGAACAAACGCTGCGATAAAAAGAGATGTTTAAATGTTCTTTGTTCATCAATTTAAGTTTCATTTTTATAATCTGGTTGCAAATATACAATTTCTAGTAATCGTATGCATATTAGCCACTTTCTGAATAAAGCATAGCACTCCTTATTTTAAACAAAAATATCATAAAAATAATATACATACATTAAAGTAGGATTATGATTATAAAAGATATAACATAAACACCACTTAAAATTAAACAAATTCTAATTCATAAGAAAAAATAAGAATAATAGATTGTTACAAAGCTTGTTGTTTCTTAATATAACTCGTTGATTTCTTGGTAAAAGTAGATCTTTACTGCTTAGTTTTGCAACAAGTCGTTTTATGCAACCAGGCTTCGGAAATTCTTAACAACACTCCTAAAAGTCTGTTATTTATTACGTAACTAGAAAAAAGAATAGGAAGAGTATCTACCCTGCGGTCCCTTTGGTCGACTGATTGCAGACAGCAGCTTCTGCTTGGTATCATCACTAACAGTGACACACTTGAATTTCTTCTTCCTGCCCCCACCTCCACTGCTCCAGGAGGGACGGGGTAGGGCCTCCTTATTGGGTGGATCAATAATGGGTTGAGGCCTAAGGGGTGTGGGGACGGAGGACTTGGCACTCAACATCACGACATCCTGACCATTGACTTGCTCGAGACTGCCACTTGTGCTGGTGGACTCAACTGCCTGTACCGCCAGTGGCACAGGCTCCCTCATATCACTGTTGCTCTGCAGCTGAATCAATCGACAAACATATGATATTATCAGGATTAAATGTCATTTGGAATTAAAATGTAGTCAACACTGTTATCTATAAAATAGTTGTAAGTTACTTACAGAGATAGAAATTATCTCCAAATATAATTATTATTTTTCGTACAAATAAAATAATCACTAAATGATAAGGATGAGTGACTAAAATGGTGATTAACTATATATTAAAGGGAATATGAAGCTTTTCTAGATAATAATATGTAATATTAAACAATAATATGAATGTCTGACTAAATAGCAATATGATATAAAGATTATACCAAAAGTATTACGCCGATAATACCTTTGAGGTGCCATCCATTTTCTTGAACTTTATACTGGATTGAGTTAGATTCCCTGTTGTGCCAGTCGCTGTAGGAATGCGAGTATCAGACAACTGGAAACTAGCAACAACACCGGACTGAGTCTGAGACTGAAGGGAGTTGTAGGGTTCTTGCTCGTAGGTGGCGTCTCTGGGAGCGCTGTCGGGTACCCCTTTCGCATTGTCACTTAATTGGTGGAAGTTGGCGATTTCACTGTGTAAGGCATCTCGCAGTTTGTTCGGAGAGTCCAGCTATAAAGAAAGGGATAACTCAACGTTAATTGTATTCACAAGAACTAATCAAACTGGTACAAAGATGGAAAGGGATAACTCAACGTTAATTGTATTCACAAGAACTAACCAAACTGGTACAAAGGTGGAAAGGGATAACTCAACGTTAATTGTATTCACAAGAACTAACCAAACTGGCACAAAGGTGGAAAGGGATAATTCAACGTTAATTGTATTCACAAGAACTAACCAAACTGGTACAAAGGTGGAAAGGCTCCCAAAATTACAAATATATCGGTATGTGATAATATAGTCACAATGGTCTTGTACACTTATGGACGGTTTATACAAACATCTACATAAACAAAGTAAGTTAATTAGTAACTTATTTATATTTTTATACACAATTTATAATTTAAAACAAGAAGGTAATTTATAATTTATGTTTGCGTTAAGTGCTTTCAACTCGAAACATTTAACCAGTGACTTTTTTAAAGATTTCTTAATATACGTTTAAGATACTTTCTATAAAAATGAAACATTTACTAAAATAAATCCTAAATGAGATATCCGCTGTATGTATTGGCATCGGTGTACCACAAGAATCTGTCCTTGGGAATTTTGATTCTCATTATAATATATCAATGAATTGAAAATATTATCAAAGATATACAAAACATTGAAATGAAAACAAACGCGCAGTGAAAGGCTCAAGAGCAATAAGCATACACGAAATATTGATTTAACACATGTTTTCTTATTTAAAAATAACAATTTCAAGAATCTCAGTTAACATTATCGATGAAAAATCCTTCACCAAATTTCGATGACTAATGCTACAAGTGGTTCTGAAATGGGATACTCATATTATCAATTTATTAAGTAATCTAAACAGACACATACCATTATTTTTCTTTTTAAAACCAATTCTTAGATATAAACCAATTACTCATGGTATACAAAGTCATCATATTTTCTAAATTACTATTAGCCAAAAATGGCAAAAGTGTGTTAGCTCATATCATAAAAGAATTAAAATATGCGTGAAATGTGTTAGCTCTT
>JAYRBW010091071.1:0-21379 GCA_036023295.1 Invenusta paracnida
TTATTTTGATCGAACTAGTTTTTTAACATATTGATATATTATATGAATATATAATGTAATGTAGTTTCTACTCAGACAAGAAAAGTATACACATCAAAGTTCTACATTATTAATCACATACATATTTAAATTTTGATAAAAAACGTGTTATGACACACTTTGTAATGACTTTTTTCATCGATAATATTATACTTAATATAGTATTTGTTTCTCTTATATATATAGCTCTAAATTATACTATCTATGTATAGCATGAAAATAATTCAATCAGAACATATCGTTGAAACTCGTATCAAATTAAAGTTCGATCAATATAAAATACAAATTTGTATTATTACGTTATACAGGGATTTCTTTAATTTCGTCTATGTCTCTGTTTCTCTAAGCACCTTTCATGTCATAATTGTTTAACCTAGATATATTATACTTAACCTTTTGGTTAATCATTAAGCAGAAAAATTATCTGGATTAAAATAATGGGTATTTCTTGGTGAGGTTATTAACTTATATGTATTCATTTAAAGTTAATATTATTATCATGAGCCTGTCTACATCGTAAATAATGCGATTTACACATTTTTTTAATAATTGCGTTGAAATATGTCTATAAAATGTATAAATAATATGAAATATGTGTTAACAAAATGTATGTACAATTACAACGTAAGTTATTTTCAGTAATATTTTTACATACAAGTATAAATTTACAATTTAAAGAAGGACCTGAATATCAAATAAGTTATTAAACAATGATTGATTATATTGAATACAATCTGAAACTCTCATTATGTTAGCATACTATCGCTAATAACTACTAATACAAAAATAATGTTTTGAACAAACATATGATTCAAAAATTAAATAAAGATATTTAAAGATTGTAGAATTCGGTTTTATTGCTTACATACATATCACTTAAATGTCACAGATTCTAACACATTCAATTATATCTTTTTTCTAGCTTAACATTAAATCATAAAGCTTGCAGGTACTGCTTAACATTTAAGACCTTCTTTATAAGACCACAATAAATTATATTGGAGATATATTTCACATATCAAAATAATAATACCTCGACAATGAAAATTATTACAACAGTTGAAAACAATCATAATGTTAACGTGTGTGTTAAAATATGTTTTTGTTTTTAATTTAACATAATTTTATTTTGAAAATTTTTTTAACGCTACTTGGAAAATTTATTTTACTTCGTAACGTTAAAACAAATTGAATAAGTTGTTCAAATAAATTACGATCACATAAAAATATCGCAAATAAGTCAAAAATCGAGTCAGTCGTTTTCAATCGATTGAGGCGTATTAAATAAAAAATGATAAACACATTTGTTGCTCAATGACATACTGCTTGAAATAAATGTATACGCTTGACGAAAATTTAGCAAATTTCAGTTGAGATTGCTTCTGTAAATTTAAAAATGCGTTCATTTCGTTAATCAAGAAAGGAATTATTATCAACATATTATAATAAAAAACTGATAATATTCCTTGTATCTTAAAGCGTATGGAATCATCAGATCTTGATCACAAGAAAAAAAATTGGACATTTTAATAAAGTGAGCACATCCCTCATTCATGTTTTTTTTCATCAAGCAATTTTTGTACCAATGTAAACGTACCTAGATAACATATTATATAACTCTCAAATTCTTAACATTTTACTTTATTGATTTAAATTCATATTGCAAATTATGTAAGACATTAGCTTTAATCAATAAAGCTGCCATTGCTCGCCTTCTACAATATCATCTCAATATCTTATTTTTTTTAAATCAATCAAGCAGAAAAAATTATGCCACAAAGACCTTTCTGATGGTAAAACACTGTTTAAGATGACATACTCACCAATATCTGCATGGCATGATTGGTGGCATAAAAAATATGAAAAATTTAACAAAACTACCAAACGAAATGCTGCAACAAGAGAGCATTCTCAATCATTTTAAGATGAAATTATCAACCACATCTACAAGAAAAAAGAGGAAAAATAAGCTATTGTAAGTACTATCGTGGCATTATATTCCAACTCTGAAATTCTTTCAAGTTATTGCGCTTAATATTACAGAATAGGTTAGGAGGTCAGGCGTTTTTTCTAAATGTGTTTATTCCGATCAATGGTTTGCTTGAATGTGTATAATCTAATTCGATATATTATTAGAGCTGCAGATGGAATTCAAACAATCCAATTGAATTTCTCTTTCAATATTACTAATATGAAAGCTGTTTTAAAATCCAAATAATGTTCGGCTTGAATCATTCAATCAAATAGGACATAATATATATATATAAGTCAGGTGACACAAAATGTATAAGCTGCATTTATGTTGTCTAGTAACAAGGTTTCATTTATTTTTTAAACTTTTGTATTTATTAAGCGTTGTTGAATTTTTAATTAGTTCCATATTTTAATAGATATTTTTTGCTCACTACGTAGAGAAGTTTTAGTAGTAATTTTGAAAAATGAAAAACTTAAAACTCGGGAAAAGAAAATAGATACAAGTTTTGTCAAGTAAGTTAAAATTTAAACTTTTTAAAAGAAGATACATATTTCGAATTAACAGTACAGCATCTGAATCTTATTTAGATACATATATCGAGCAATTTCATTTGAGAATAGAACATCAAAATTTTAATCAAATAAATATTGTTTTATTATTTCGAATTTTAATTGTTATTGGTTTAGTTTATAAAGTTGGCTGTTTCATTGTGCAAATGACAAATAAGAAAGAGTAAACTTAGGTAATGAAAGTATAAATATACTTACGAGCTGTGTATGAGAGATGCGGAATTTAGATTCATCGTTCGGCAACAGAAATGGAAAATAAAAAAACAAAACTGTATATATCTGAAATATAATAAAAATAGCTAACATAAACCAGTTTAATAAATGACAATTTAATAGTCATACTTGTATATCATAAAGTTGTATGAAATTCAGTTAAATATGAAACATCGTAAATAGAAGTAATTTTGATAATTTTATCTTGTGATAATATTATAAATATTATATAATTCACTATAAAATATTTTACCTGATATGGTTAAATTAAAAAAGTGTTATACTTATAAATTAGTTATAAGCATGTTAATTGTCAAACATTATTATTATAGTGAAAAATATTGTTATGTTGAAATAACTCCATACATTAAATATAAGTGTTATATTATCCAGCTTGTTATTTCGAATGAATTGATATGTCGATTTTATTTTGATCGAACCAGTTTTTTAACATATTGTTATATTATATGTATAATGTAATGTAGTTTCTACACGGACAAAAAAGGTATAAATATCAAAGTACATTATCGACATCACATTAACAAATTCATTTTGATAAAAAACGTGTTATGGCACACTTTTTAATAATTTATTTGTATTGATAAAATTACAGTTTATATTGTATTTGTTTCTTTCATAAATATAGCTATACATTATAATGTCTATTGATTGCATGAATATTATTCAATTAGGACATATCGTTGAAACTCGTATCAAATTAATGTCCGATAAATATAAAATATACATTTGTATTAATAAGTTAAACAGGGATTGTTTTATTTCTTCAATGTCTTTCTTTCTCTAAACACCTTTCATGTCAAGATTATTTAACTTAAATATAATGTAATAAACGTCTCGTTTAATCATTCAGCAAACAAATTATTTGCATTACAAAAATGTGTATTTCTTATTGAGGTTATTAACTTATATCTATTAATTTAAAGTTAATGATCTCAACATGAGCCTCTCTACTTCGTAAATAATGCGATATACACCTATTTTTTAATAATTACTTTTACATTTATAAATAATATCAAATATGTATTAACGAGGTTTATGTATGAATAAAAAATGTATCATTTTCACCAATATTTGACATACAAATAAGTTGTTACAATTTAAATAAAGATCTGAATATCAAATATGTTATTAAAAATATTTGGAATATAGAATACAATATTAAACTCTCAATATGTTAGCATACTATCGCTAATTACTATTAAAACAAAATAATGTTTTGCTCAATCGTACGATTCAAAAATAAAAGAAAGATATTTAAAGATTTTATAATTTGTTTTATTGTATACATACTTATCATTTAAATGTCAAAGATTCTAACACATGAAAACATAAAACTTTTGTAGATTAAATTAAATCAAAAGCTTTCTTATACTGCTGTAATTGTTAGAACTTCCATAACAGATTACAATTAGGTATATAGAAGATATATTTCACAAAGAAATATAGTAATATTTCTAAAAATAATGGAATTGGTTGTTAAATATATTTTAAAATATACGCTCTAAATAACTCCTACAAGAGTATACCACCAATTCCGATAAAAAAGTCACAATTATACGATCCCGAGAGAAGCATCAACATTGACTACCTTGAAATTGAAAATAATTACACCAGTTGAAATCAATCGTAACTTTAACGGGTATGTAATTATATGTTTTCCGTTTTTAACGTTAGATAATTTTATTGCAAACCTTTGTTTAAAGCAACTTAGGAAATTCATTTCAATTCATCACGTTAAAACAGATTGAATAAGTGTTTCAGAAAAAATTTCAAATCATATGAAAATATTTCAAATAAGTCAAAAATCGCGTCAGTCGTTTTCAATCGATTGAGGCGTATTAAATAAACAATGATAAAAATAATTGTTGCTCAATGAAATGCCGCTTGAAAAAAATGTATACGCTTGAAGAAAATATAGCAAATTTCAGTTGAGATTGCTTCTGTAAATTTAAAAATGCGTTCATTTCATCAATCAAAAAAGGAATTAATATTAACATGCTATAATAAAAACTGAACATATTCCTTGTATCTTAAAGCGTATGGAATCATCAGATCTTGATCCCAAGAAAAAAAATTGGACATTTTAATAAAGTGAGCACATCCCTTATTCATGTTTTTTTTTCATCAAGCAATTTTTGTACCAATGTAAACGTACCTAGATAACATATTATATAACTCTCAAATTCTTAACATTTTACTTTATTGATTTAAATTCATATTGCAAATTATGTAAGACATTAGCTTTAATCAATAAAGCTGCCATTGCTCGCCTTCTACAATATCATCTCAATATCTTATTTTTTTTAAATCAATCAAGCAGAAAAAATTATGCCACAAAGACCTTTCTGATGGTAAAACACTGTTTAAGATGACATACTCACCAATATCTGCATGGCATGATTGGTGGCATAAAAAATATGAAAAATTTAACAAAACTACCAAACGAAATGCTGCAACAAGAGAGCATTCTCAATCATTTTAAGATGAAATTATCAACCACATCTACAAGAAAAAAGAGGAAAAATAAGCTATTGTAAGTACTATCGTGGCATTATATTCCAACTCTGAAATTCTTTCAAGTTATTGCGCTTAATATTACAGAATAGGTTAGGAGGTCAGGCGTTTTTTCTAAATGTGTTTATTCCGATCAATGGTTTGCTTGAATGTGTATAATCTAATTCGATATATTATTAGAGCTGCAGATGGAATTCAAACAATCCAATTGAATTTCTCTTTCAATATTACTAATATGAAAGCTGTTTTAAAATCCAAATAATGTTCGGCTTGAATCATTCAATCAAATAGGACATAATATATATATATAAGTCAGGTGACACAAAATGTATAAGCTGCATTTATGTTGTCTAGTAACAAGGTTTCATTTATTTTTTAAACTTTTGTATTTATTAAGCGTTGTTGAATTTTTAATTAGTTCCATATTTTAATAGATATTTTTTGCTCACTACGTAGAGAAGTTTTAGTAGTAATTTTGAAAAATGAAAAACTTAAAACTCGGGAAAAGAAAATAGATACAAGTTTTGTCAAGTAAGTTAAAATTTAAACTTTTTAAAAGAAGATACATATTTCGAATTAACAGTACAGCATCTGAATCTTATTTAGATACATATATCGAGCAATTTCATTTGAGAATAGAACATCAAAATTTTAATCAAATAAATATTGTTTTATTATTTCGAATTTTAATTGTTATTGGTTTAGTTTATAAAGTTGGCTGTTTCATTGTGCAAATGACAAATAAGAAAGAGTAAACTTAGGTAATGAAAGTATAAATATACTTACGAGCTGTGTATGAGAGATGCGGAATTTAGATTCATCGTTCGGCGACAGAAATGGAAAAAAGAATACAAAACAGTATAGTACTGAAATCTATTACATATAGCTAACATAAATAAGTTTAATAAATGACAATTTCATAATAATACTTGCATATCTTAAAGGTGTATAAAATTCACTTAAATATGAAACATCATAAATAGAAGTAATTATGAAAATTTGATCTTATGATGATATTACAAATATTATATAATTCGCTATCAACTATTTTACCTAATTTTGTTAAATTAAAAAAGTGTTATACTTATCTATTAGTTATAGGAATGTTAATTGTCAAAAATTATTATTATATTGAAAAATATTGTTATTTTGAAATAACTCCATACATTAAATTTTTTTTATATTATTCATATTGTTCATTCTAATGAATTGTTGTGTCAATATTATTTTGATTGAACCAGTTTTTTTATATCAATTTATTATATGTACATATATTTTAATGTAGTGTCTACACGAAAAAAGTATATACATCAAAGTGCTACATTTTTGACATCACATTAACATTTTAATTTGATAAAAAACACTTTTTATGACACACTTTATAATGATTTATTGTCATCGATCATATTGTACTTAATATAGTATTTGTTTCTATCATAAATATAGCTATACATTATAATGTCTATTTATTGCATGAATATAATTCAATTAGAACATATCGTTGAAACTCGTATCAAAATAATATCCGCTCAATATAAAATATATATTAGTATTAGTAAGTTAAACAGTGATTTTTTTTATTTCGACTACATCTTTCATGTCATGAATATTGCACCTAGATTTATTATACTTAACGTTTCGGATAATTATTTAGCAGACAAATGATCAGGATTAAAAAAATATATATTTTTTGTTGAGGTTTTTAACTCACATATATATTTTTAAAGGTAATGTTTTCACCATGAGCCTATCTACTTCGTAAATTGTACGATTTACACATATTTCAAATAGATGCATTAAAATATTTCAATTAAATTTATAAATAAAATGAAATATTAAATATGTGGAAACGAAGTGTATGTATAGAATGTTATTTTTATCAATATTTGTACATACTAGTATGATTTTACAATTGAAAGAGTGAGCTAGCTGAATATGAAATTGGTTAATAAAAAACGTTTTATTATTATAACATAGTATAAAACATGTCTTTATTTTAGCCTACTTTTGCTAATAACAAAACAAAAACATAATGATGTTTTGAAATAACATATGATTCAATAATCAAATGAAGATATTTAAAGATAATATAATTCGGTGTTATTATATACATACTAATCATTTAAATGTCTCAGATTCTAACACATGAAAAATTAAACATTAAATCAAAAGGCTTTCATATACAGCTGTTAATGTAAGACCTGCTTAAGTCAACTGTTATTTATATTGAAGATAATATATTTCACAGAAATGTAAAAATATGTCTAATAATAATGGAATTGGTTGTTTCATACATTTTGAAACATACGCTCTAAATGACTCCGACAATAGTTTGCTGCCAATTCTGATAAAACATTCACAATTATACGATCCTGGAGTAGTATCAACATTGACTACCTTGACATTGAAAATAATTACACCAGTTGAAAATAATCGTAACGTTAACGTGTTTGTAAGTATATTTTTTATCTGTTTTTCACATTACATAATTTTATTGAGAACATTTGTTTAACGCTACTTATGACATTCATTTCACTTCAACACGTTAAAACAGATTGAATAAGTGGTTCAGAAAAAAATACAAATCATATGAAAATAATGAAAATAAGTATAAAATCTTGTCAGTCGTTTCCAATAGATTGAGGCGTATTAAATAAAAAATACCAATATTTGTTGCTCAATGAAATGCTTAAAAAAATTTATAAATCTTGTTTTTTCATACTGAATTTACATTCTTTTTGGTTTAGAAGGTACATTTGGCTTTTTCATTTTTCTAATGACAAATAATATAGATTTAAATTAGGTAATGAAGTATAACAATACTTACAAGCTGTTTAAGCGAGATCGTGTAAGTAAATTCATCGTTTGATGACAGAAATGGAAAATAGGAAAACAAAACATTATATAACTCAGATTAATTACGTATAGCTAACATAAACTAGTTTAATATATGCCAATTTTATACATCAAAGTAATACATTATTAACATCATATAAACATTTTAATTTCGATTAAAAACTTATTATGACACACTTTATAATGATTTTTTTTCTTCGAAAAAATTATACTCAATATACATAGTATTTGTTTATCTTCTAAATATAGCTATAAATTACACTATCTACATATGTATAGCATGAACATAATTAAATTAGAACATATCGTTTAAAATGGGATCAAATTAATGTACATACACTTAATATAAAATAAAAATATGTATTAGTAAGTTAAACAATGCTTTTTTTTGTTTTGTCTATATCGTTCTTTCTCTAAACATCATTCATGTCATGAATATTCAACCTAGATATATTATACTTAACGTTTAAATTAATAATTCATCAGAAAAATTATATTGATTAACAAAATATGTATTTCTTGTTGAGGTTATTAACTAATATATATTTATTTAAAAGTAATGTTATCACTATTAGCCTGTCTACTACTTAAACAATACGATATACACATTCTTTGAATAATTGCATTAAAATATTGCAATTAAACGTATAAATAATTTGAAAAATGTGTTAACGAGGTTTATGTATTAATTTAAAAATATATAATTTTCACTAATATTTTTACATACTAGTTAGTAAATACAATTTAAAGAAGGACCTGAATATCAAATAGTTATTAAAAAAGGTTCGATTATATTGAATACAATATGAAACTGTAATTATTCTAGCATACTAAAGCTAATAACTATAAACAAAACATGAATGATGTTTTGAATTAACATATGATTCAAAAATTAAATGAAGATATTCAAAGATGTTAGAATTCGTATTTTTGTATACATACTAATTATTTGAATGTCTCAGATTCTAACCCATCCACACATAACAATTTTATAGCTTATCATTCTATAAAAAATCTTATATATACTGCTGTAAATGTAAGACCTCCTTAACATACCACTGTTAATTATATTGAAGATTGATTTAACATATAAATATTATAATATGTCTTTGAATAATTGAATTGGTAGTTAAATACATTTCGAAACATACGCTCTAAATGAATCCGACAAGAGTATACCGCTGATTTGAAAAAAACAGTCACAATGATACGATCCTGAGAGAAGCATCATAATTGACAATCTCGACATTGAAAATAAAGACACCAGTTAAATACAATAGCAACTTAAACTTGTCTGTAAGTATATGTTTTCTGTGTTAAATGCTACATAATTTTGTTTAGATCATTAATTGTTAAACGCAACATGGAAAATACATTTCACTTCGTCAGGAAAAAAACAGATTTAGTAAGTGGTTCAAAGAAATTAAAGATCATAATGAAAATATCGCAAACAAGTCAAAAATCGCGTCAGTCGTTTCCAATGGATTAAAGCCTAGTAAATAAAATGTAACACCAATATATTCTACTCTATAAAATGATTTAAAATGGTATACGCTTGAAGACAAATAAGCAAATATAATTTGAGATTGCTAATGTAAATTATTAAATACGTTCATTTCCTCAAACAAAATAAGGATATTTTCAACATGTAATAATAAAATACTGGCCATACTACTTGTATATTACAGCGTATAGATAAAACAGAACTTGTTCACAAGCAAACAAAATGGACATTTCAATAAAGTGAGTACATCACTGATTCTGCTTTTATATTATTTTATTTTATTTTCAGGGAGTAATTTTTGTACCATTTTTTTTAATAACCCTAAATAACATTTTATATAACTCCCGAATGCTTAAAAGTTTACTTCATCGATTAAAATATAGCAAATTATATAAGACATTATTAGCTTTAATCAATGAAGCTGACATTGCCTGCATTCTACAATATCATCTCAACATAGTTTTGTTGTAAAATATCTATCAAGAAGAAACTAATTAACCCACAAACACCTTTCTGGATGATAAAAAAATTGGTAAATATGCCATACTGTCAGATATCTTCATGACTAGTTGAATAACAATTATCCACAAACTTAAAAAAAAACTAAATATTATGCTGCAACAAAAGAGCATTCTCTATAATTTTAAGAGAATTTATCATCCACATCTAAAAGAAAACATAACATATTTGCTATTTGTATGAACTATCGAGGCATTATATTCCAACTTTGGAATTCTTTCAAGTTATTGAGCCTAATGTTACTGAATAGGTTAGAAGATCATGCGTTTTCTCTCAAATTGTTTATTTCGATCAAATTTATGCCTGAGTGTGGACAACCTAATTCGAAATATTATGAGAGCTGCAGATGGAATTCCAACACTTCCAATGGATTACTCTTTGTATATTATTAAATATGAAAGCGGTTTTCTAATCAAAATATGTTAAAACAAATAGTTTTCGGCTTGTATCTTTCAATCAAATATGAAACTAATATATAAATCAATTGACCCAAAATAGATATACATATAATATACACTATTGTTTTCTAGTAACAATGTTTCAACATTTTGTTTAACTTTTGCATTTGTTAAACGTTGAGGAATTTGTCATTGATTGCAATTTGAAATAGTTATTTTTTGCTCAGTTCGTAGGAAAGTTTTAGGAGTAATTTTGAAACATAAAAAACCTAATATTCTGGAAAAAAAAATAGATACAAGTTTTGTCAAATAAATTAAAATGTACACTCTCCTAAATTAATATATTGAGTTAAATGTACATAATCGGAGAAGTAATTAGATACACATATCGACCAATTTAATTTTAGAATAGAACATAGAAATTTTAATCAAATAAATATAGTTTTCTTATAGTGAATTTTCATGATTTTTTAGTTAAGTTCAAAAAATTGGCTGCTTCCTTGTGCTTATGTCAAATATTAACGAGTAAACGCATGTAATGAAAGTACAAAATACTTACCAACTTTTTAAGAGAGATCGTGTAATTAGATTCATCGTTCGACGACAGAAATGAAAAATAAAACAAAAACATTATAGATCTGAAATCTATTACATATAGCTAACATAAATTAGTTTAATATATGACAATTTCATAGTCATACTTGTATATCATAAAGTTGTATGGAATTGAGTTAAATATGAAACATCGTAAATAGAAGTAAGTATTATAATTTGATCGTATCATAATATAAATATATTTTTTCTCCATCATATATTCTTCCTGATTTGTTTAAATTAAAAAAGTATTATATTTATCTTTTAGTTATAAGCCTGTTAATTGTCAATACTTATTTTTATATTAAAGAATATTGCTATGTCGAAATAACTCCATACATTAAATATAAGTTTTATTTTATCCAGCATGTTCTTCCTAATTAATTGATGTGTCAATTTTAATTTGATCAAATACTTTTTTAACATATTGATGTATTATATGTACTATAATGTTATCTTGTTTCTACAAGGACAAAAACATTTATATACATCAAAGTGTAACATCATTCACATCACATAAACATTTTAATTTTGATAAAAAATGTGTTATGATATACTTTATTATGATTTATTTTCATCGATAATATTATACTTAATATAGTATTTGTTTCTGTCATAAATATTATACAATGCGGTAGCATCGTAAGAAAAAATAATAATATAAGAATGCTACAAGCAAGGAGTATTAACTGTAGCCGTTAAGGGTCACTTTTGGGGTATTGATTATACGCCTTGTTTCATGATAGCTAACAATTTTTTTCGGTTTTGTGGCTTCTAGCACAAAGCCAACATGAACCAAGTAAAACATAATAATATTATTGATTTCTTAGTTGATTACCAGACACGTCATTTTAGCAAAACATACTTCGTCAAAAATTGACCAATATTTAGACAAGCCAAGCGTATTATTTAAAGCACCAACAATAACGAGTGAGGGGTCATTCAAACCAGACTGACTTTGTCTTGTGCCTTTGATAGTTCTTAACTCGTCGACATTGTTAAATAACATTTCACTTTAACCTATTTTTTATAGCTGCTAATTGCAGGTTGTTTATACGCAGTATATTTATTTATTAGATAAACACCGCACTTTTTTTAAATAATTATTATTTTATTTTAGAAAAATAGAATTTTATATATTAAAATCCAGATCTATTACATTTTTAAATACTATTATAATATTTTATTATGATCTTTAGAATAGTAAATTTAATTAGTTTTTAATGGAAAAATAGTATTTTATCAATTATTTTGTGTACAAATTGTTATTGAAATATACTAATAAATAGTTAGGAACTATAATATTTTATAGAATTTAGAATCATAATAATTAATAAGCTTTTCAATTGAGGTAGATGTAATAGTCTTACTAATACAAATAAAAATAAGGATTTATGTTGTATCTACTTATGTTTAATTTTTAATTACTACTAATATATTTTATTGTGGTCTTTACAATGGTAAGTATACATTTTATTTTTATAATGGAAAAATAATATTTTATCTTCAAATCCATGAATGATGTATTGTATTCTATATTAATATTTTTGTTTTGTAATAGATATTACACTTTAGTATTTGACTTATTCAGATTTATTTTTCTGGCCAATATATACACTGCACACTAACTATCAATTTATTAATTGTTTTTGAAACATGTATACTCAATTTAAAAAAAATTACTTAGGATTAGTTCAGAAATATAATATTTTATAGAATTTTAGAATAATATTATTTATTAGACCTTTCACTTCAGGTAGGTGTAATAGTCTTATTAATAAAAAGAAAAAAATTGTTTATATTATAATCTAGTTTTATTTAATTTTTAATTACTACTAATGTATTTTATTGTGGTCTTCACAATAGTAAGTATAACTTATCTTTTAACAATAAAAAAATCGTGTGTTATATCTATTATTTTTTATAAACATATTTACTTTGTTTGTCTTCAAAACCATGAATGATTTATTGTATTCTATAATACTATTTTGTGCTCTGATATATGTATATAATATATATTATTTTAGAGAATTTTAGAATCATATTAATTAATAGCATTTCACTTCAGATAGGTGTAATAGTCTTACTAATTAAAAAAACGTATATTATAATCTACTTATATTTAATTTTTAATTACTACTAATATATTTTATTATGTTATTTGCAATGCTAATTATAAATTATATTTTTATAATTTGGAAAATAATATGTTATCAATTATTTGTTATAAACAAATTTACTTTCATGTTTGTCTTCAAATCCATGAATGATGTATTGTATTATATAATGATAAGTTATGCTGTAATATACATTACATTTTAGTTTTTGACGTATTAAGATTTATTTATTCTGGACCATATATACACCGCACTTAAACTATCCATTTATGATTTTTTTTATTTATAAAAATTGTATATTTATACATGATTTTGAGAGTTTTCCAAATTTAAAAATATATGCAATCAAAGCTAAAGTTTATAAAAAGACTAATCATTTATTTTTGTTCTCAGAATAGTATAATCAGTTCAATTCATTTTGGACCATATATATACTAAATAATATAAAAATGGATTTTTTACTTTTTATTCTCAATTTATAAAAAATAACTTATAAAAGATTATATTTCTATTGTTTCAGGTTCATAATAAAAAAAGCCTAAAAATAAGAGCCGTCGTCGTTGTGTTCTTATATTTATTGTTATTCTAATAAAAAAGTCAATATCTTAAAAAACGACAGAGCCGTTAAAATGCAGCCAATCGTAAGATAACATTATTGTGTATATTGAAAAAAAAGTCAATTCAAAACATGGGAGTCAATAAAAGATGATGATATAAAAAATGACGCAAAGAAGATGTGCATTTTATAAATAGTAATGTCTATTCTTAATGCCAAAATAAAAAAAAATATTAATGTTAGCAGGCAACCAACCACACACACCATGTCATACAAGAGGGACAAAAAAATAATAAATACCATAACATTTTTGAAACGTCTCGCTTAAATGATGTTTTCCAGAAGATATACAATGGTCGAAATCTCTATTTTAGTTGTCCAGTATGCTAAATTAGACGTATTATCAATACGCTTGATGGAAATTGTGCATTTCTTAGTTTGGTACCAAAAACAGACATATGTAACTATTTAAATAATGCACATCTTCTTGGCATCATTTTTGGTATCATCATCTTTTATTGAATACCATGTTTTGAATAGAGATTTTTTCAATATATATAATAATGTTATCTTATGATTGCAACATTTTAACGGGTCTGTCGTTTTTTTAGATAGTTCTAAATTAGAAAATCTTTGTCTAGCATAAATATAATTCAATTAAAACATATCGTTGAAACTTGTATCAAATTAAAGTTCGATAAATTTAAAATATAAATTTGTATTAGTAAGTTATACACTGATTTTTTTTGTTTCGCATATATCTTTCTTTCATGTCATGAATATTGAACCTGGATATATAATACTAAACGTTTCGTTTAATCATTCAGCAGACAAATTATCGAAATTACAAAAATATGTATTTCTTGTTGAGATTATATATTAACTTACATATATTCATTTAAAGGTTATGTTATCACCATGTGCCTGTCTACTTTGTAAATAATACGATATACACATTTTTTTAATAATTGCATTCAAATATTTATATTAAATTGTTAAATAATATGAAATATGTGTAACGATGTGTATGTATTAATTTAAAAATATCATTTTCATCAATATTTTTACATACAAGTATGATTTTACAATTTAAAGAAGGACCGGAATATCAAATAGTTAATTACAACATGTTTGATTATATTGAATACACTATGAAATTCTCATTATGTTAGCATATTATCGCTAATAACTAGCTAAACAAAAATGATATTTTTAACAAACATATGATTGAAAAATCTAAATTCGGTTTTATTGTATACATACTTTTTATATAAATGTCACAGATTATAAAACATGAAAATATAAACGTTTGTAGCTTAACATTTTATCAAAAAGCTTTCAGATACTGCTGAAAATGTAAGACCTACCTAAACAGACCACTGTTCATTATATTGGTGATATATTTCATATAGAAATATAATAATATTTCTATGAATAATGGAATCGGTTGTTAAATAAATTTTGAAACATACGCTCTAAATGACTCCGACTAGAGTATACTGTCAATTCGGTTAAAACAGTCACAATATTGAAGCATCAACATTGACAGTAGTAGGGAAGGTGGAGCACGGTCACAAAGACTGAGTGGGGCTCATATGCACTTTGGGTGCGGTGCACTTGAGAGGGGAGAAGGCTGAGGTGCACTTCGGGTGCGGTGCACTTCAATCAGAATCGAGCACTACACTAATCAATGAAACGGCTCCAAGAGTCTGAAAAGGAGCGCGCGCGTTTTTTGTCTAATTAAACTAAACTCTTTGCCCCATATTCAAATTTAAAAGTGCGCCTCATAAGCCCACGCATTTTTAAATTGGTGTTTGGTGCAAATAATTGTAAAGTTTATTTAAATTGACAAAAATACCATGCGCCTCTTATATACTGTTACAGTCGTCTCATTGACTGGCGCTAACTCGATTCTGATTGAAGTGTACCGCACCAAAGTGCACCTGAGCGCCACTGAGCGCCACCTTCCCTACTACTACTGACTACCAAGACAATGAAAATAATTACAACAGTTAAAAACAATCATAACATTAATGGGTGTGTAAAGATATTTTTTTTGTTTTTATCTTAAAATAATTTTATTTGGAACATTTGTTTAACGCTAGTTGGGAAATTCATTTTATTTCGTCACGTTAACACAGATTGAATAAGTGGTTCAAAAAGTTACAGATACTATGAAAATATCGTAAACAATTAAAAAATCGCTTCGGTAGCTTTCAGTGGATTGAGGCGTATTACATAAAAAATAATGCCAATATGTGTTGCTCAATGAAATGCTTAAACAAAATGTATACACTTGAAGAAAATATAGCGAATTTCCGTGGAGGATGCTACTGTCAATTTAAAAATGTGTTAATTTCATCAATCAAAAAAGGAATTATTGTCAACATGTGGTAATAAAATACTGGCCGTACTCATTGTATCTTACAGTGTATGGAATCAACAGAAATTGATGGCAAGCAAAAAAAATGAACATTTCAATAAAGTGAATACATCACTTATTCATGTTTTTATTTATTTTTCAGCAAGCAATTTTTTTAACAATGTTTAACCCTAGATGACATATGATATAACTCTCAACTGTTTAATTCTAACAGTTTACTTAATGGATTAAATTATAGCAAATTATGTAAGACATTAGCTTCAATCAATGAATCTGCCATTGTCCGCATTCTACAATATCATCTCAACATTATTTTGTTCTAAAAAATCAATCAAGTAGAAACAAATTAAGCCATAAAGACATTTCTGGATGTTAAAAAAACTGGTGAAGATACCATACTCGCTTAGATCTGCATGATTGGTGGCATAAAACATATCAAGAAGCTTACACAACTACTAAACCAAATGCTACAACAAGTGAGCATTCTCTATAATTGTCATATGAAATTATTATCCACATCTGCAAGAAAACATAACATATTAGCTATTATAAGAACTATCGTGACATTATAATTCAACTCTAGAATTCTTTGCCCCTAATGTTACTGAATAGGTTACGAGATCATGCAATTTCTCTCAATTTTATTAATTCGATCAATATAATGCTTAAGTGGGGACACCCTAATTTGAAATATTATGAGAGCTGTAGTTGGAATTCAAAAACTTCCAATGTATTAGTCTATGTATATTACTAAATATGAAAGCTGTTTTCTAATCAAAATATGTTATTACAAAAAATTTTCGGCTTTTATCATTCAATCAAATTTGAAAAATAAGTATAAGTCAGGTGACACAAAATATATTATTTACACTATCGTTTTCTAGTAATAAGGTTTCATATATTTTTTAAAATTTTACAATTGTTAAACTTTGTGGAATTTGTCATTGGTTGCAATAGATAATATATATGTTTTGCTCTGTTCGTAGTAAAGTTTTAAGAGTAATTTTGAAAAAAGAAAAACTTAATATTCAGTCAAAGAAAATATATATAAATTATGTCAATTATATTAAAATGTACACTCATAAAATAAGATATTTAGAATTAACAGTTCATCATCTGAATCTTAAATGAATACAAATATCGAGCAATTTCATTTGAGAATAGAACATCAACATTTTAATCGATTATGTCTTGTTTTATTAAAGTGAATTTTCATTGTTATTGGTTTAGTTTATAAATTTGGTTGCTTTCATGTGCTAATGTCAAATAATATATATTAAACGCATGTAATGAAAGTACAAAAATACTCACCAACTATTTAAGAGCGATTGTGTAAGTAGATTCATCGTTCGACGAAAGGAATGGAAGATAGGAAAACAAAACAGTATATATCTGAAATTTATTACATATAGCTAACATAAACTAGTTTAATAAATAACAATTTCATATTCATACTTTTAAATCATAAAACTGTATGAAATTCAGTTTAATATACAACATATATCGTAAATAGAAATAAGTATGACATTTGATCTTATGATGTTATTATACATATTATATAATTCACTATCATATATTTAAACCTGATTTGGTTAATTTAAAAAGTAATTATACTTATCTAGTAGTAATAGGCGTGTTAATTGTTAATAATTATTATTAAATTTAAAAATATTGTTTTGTCGAAATAATTCAATACATTAAATATTCATATTATATTATCCAGCTGGTTCTTCCTAAATAATTAATGTGTCAATATTTTTTAGATCGAACCAAACTTTTAACATATTTATATTTTATAATGTAATGCAGATCCTACTCGATCGAAAAATAATATATATCAAAGAGCTACATTATTGATATCACATAAACATTTTAATTTTGATAAAAAACGTGTTATGACACACTTCATAATGATTTATTTTCCTCGATAATATTACACCAAATATTGTATGTGTTACTTTCACAAATAGATCTCTAAGTTATTCTATCTATGTCTAGCATGAGTATAATTCAATTAGAACATATCGTTGAAGCTCATATCAATTTAAAATCCGATCAAAATAAAATATAAATTTTGATTAGTAAGTTAAACATTGATTTTTGTATTTCATCTTTCTTTCTCTAAACACCAGTCATGTCATGATTATTTAATATGTTTTTATAATACTTAACATCTCATTTAATCATTCTTTCAGGGACACATTATCTGGATTAAATAAATGTGTATTTCTAGTTGAGGCTATTTAATGATATATATATCCATCTTAAGGAAATGTTCTCACAATGAGCCAGTCTACTTCGTAAATAATACGACATACGCATTTTTTGAATCATTGCATTAAATTATTTCAATTCAGTTAAAGTATTAATTTAAAAAATATCATTTTCACTAAAATATTTACATACTAGAATGATTTTACAATTTAAAGAAGGACCTGAGTATCAAATCTGTTATTAAAAAATGTTGGATTATATTGAATACAATATGAATCTCTCAATATTTTAGCATACAATCGCTAACAACTATAAATAAACATAAATAATGTTTTGAACAAACATATGTTTCAAAAATCAAATTAAGATATTCAAAGATGTTAGAATTCGTTTTTTTGTATACATACTAATCATTTAAATGTCTCCGATTCTAACCCATCAACACGTACAAATTTTGTAGCTTATTATTAAATTAAAAGGCTTTTATATATTGCTGTAAATGTAAGACCTCCTTATCATATCACTGTTAATTATATTTAAGATATATTTACTTTTAAATATAATAATATTTCAATGAATAATGTTTTTGGTAGTTAAATACATTTTGAAACATACACTCTAAATCACTCCCACAAAAGTATACCAACGAATTCGATAAACAGTCACAATTATACGATCCCGAGAGAAGCACAACATTGACTCAATATTGAAAATATTGACACCAGTTAAAAACAATTGTAACTTGAACGTGTGTGTAAGTATCTATATTTTCTGTTTTGAACGCTACATACATTTATTGCGAACATCAATTGTTTTATGCTACATGGAAAATACATTTCACTTCTTCACGTTAAAACAGATTTAAAATGTGGTTCACAGAAATTAAAGATAATATGAAAATATCGCAAACAAGTCAAAAATCGCGTAAGTCGTTTCCAATGGATTGAAGTCTATTATATAAAAAGTCACATTAATATATTCTGCTCTTAGAAATGATTTAGACATGATATTCGCTTGAAGACAAATAAGCAAATGAAAATGAAAAAACATTTGCTAATGTAAATTTAAAAATACGTTCATTTTCTCACACAAAAATGAATTATTTTCCTCATGTATTAATAAAATACTGGCAATATTCCTTATATCTCATAGCGTATAGAAAAAACCGAGCTTGTTCTCAAGCCAAAAAAATTGTCATTCCAATAAAGTGAATACATCACTGATATATGTTTTTATTTTATTTTATTTTCAGCAAGTCGTTTTTTACCAATGTTTAACCCTATATAATATATTATATAACTCCCGAATTCTTAATAGATTACTTAATAGATTAAAATATAGCAAATTATCTAAGACATTAGCTTCAATCAATGAAGCTGCCATTGCCCGCCTTCTACAGTATCATCTCAACATATTTTTGTTACAAAAATATCTATCAAGAAGAAACTATATAACCCACAAAAACCTTTCTGGATGATAAAAAAACTGGTGAAGATGCTACACTTGTCAGGATCTGCATGACTGGTTGAATAACAATTATCCAGAAGCTAACAAAACGACGAAATCAAATGCCGCAACAAAAGAGCTTTCTCTATAATTTTAAGAAGAATTTATCGTCCACATTTACAAGAAAACAGAAAATATTTGCTATTGTATGAACTATCGTGGCATTATATTCCAACTCTGGAATTCTTTCAAGTTATTGAGCCTAATGTACTGATTAGGTGAGAAGATCATGCGTTTTCTCTCAATTGGATTTTTTTCATCATTGTTATACTTGAGTGTGGACGACCTAATTCGAAATAATATCAGAGCAGCAGATGGAATTAAAACAATTTCATTGGATTACTCTTTGCATATTACTAAATATGAAAGCTGTATTTTAAATCAAAATATGTTATTACAAATAATTTTAGGTTTGTATCATTCAATCAAATATGACAAATATATAAAAGTCAGGAGACACAAACTATATCTGCTCTATCGTTTCTAGTAACAACGTTTCATATTTTTAAACTTTTGCATTTATTAAGAATTTTCGAAGTTTCCATTGGTTGCAATTGGCAATAGCTATTTTTTGCTCAATTCGTAAATAAGTTTTAGGAGTAATTTTGAAACATGAAAAACTTATTATTAGGGTAAAGGAAATAGATTTAAGTTTTGTCAAGTAAAACAGATATGTACACTCTCATTAAATAAGATGTATCGAATTATATGTATGAAATCTGAGACGTAATTAGATCTAAATATCAACCAATTTCATTTTAGCATAGAACGTCGAAATTGTAATCAAATATATATTGTTTTCCTATTGTGAATTTTAATTATTTTTTGGTTTAGTTCATACATTTGGCTGCTTCATTGTGATAATGTAAAAAAACGAGAAAACTCATGTACTGCAAGTAAAAAAATACTTACCAACTGTTTAAGAGAGATTGTGTAAGTAGATTCATTGTTCAACGTCAGAAATGTAAAAGAGGAAAACAAAACATTATTGAACTGAAATCTATTACATATAGCTAACATAAACAAGTTTAATAAAAGACAATTATATAGTCATACTTGTATATCATAAAGTTGTATGGAATTGAGTTAAATATGAAACATCGTAAATATACTTTATTATCATAATTTGATCGCATGGTGATAATAAAAATATATTTTTCACTATCATATATTTTAGCCGATTTGGTTAAATTAAAAATATATTATAAGTATCTTAAGCTTATTTTACTATTATTATTATTTTTATACCTATATATTAGTTATAAGCGTCTAAATTGTCAATAATTATTATTATATTGAAGAATATTGTTATGTCGAAATAGCTCCATACATTAAATATAAGTGTTATATTATCCAGCTTGTTCTTTCTAATTAATTGATGCGTCAATTTTATTTTGATCG
>JAYRBW010091082.1:0-21377 GCA_036023295.1 Invenusta paracnida
TGATTTTTTGTCTTTTGGACCTTGAAAATCCTTGAAAAGTCCTTGAAAACCATTGCCCAAAAAGCGCGGGAACCCTGATCATTTTATATCCATTTTTCTACAGTCCAATCTTTGTAATTTCAACAAAAGTGAATTCTGTCAGCAATATTATAGGGAATTAAAGTAAGGTTTTAGCAGCTTTGTATGCCTAATTCAGAATACAATCTATTACAATCATTCACTCATTGCACTGGTTTCATTGGTTTACACTGATTCAAAAATACATCATTGATTATTTGATAGGCTGGTGTGAAATGGGGGGATCTACCAGTTCAATCCTTACTAATAAAAGAATATGTTTTATTGAAATGTTTCAATGTTTTAACAATACAACTGTAGCTTGTCTTGATAAAGAGTGCAATATCCTTTACTTTCAGACCATGTTTATGCAAAATAGATATCTGAGCTCTTGTATCATCTGATATTATTCACAAGTTTTCCCCATTATAATACACTATAATAAAGCAAAAGTAAATTTCAAATTTGACAAGAAATACTTAAATCAAAACCAGCTGCTTTTAATTTTAATGAATGTATATACATTTTTTATATTACTACTTATATTTGTATCAAATTTATATTTATTAGTAAAAGTCATTCAAAACCAGATTTTACATGAAAATTGTAAATTTAAAGAATATTCCAAACTTTCTGGTGCATTTATTAAAATACTATTAGCCATAACCTTAAATGACCTATTTACTAAGCTATATTTTTCATCTAAAATTCAAAATTACAATAAAATTCAATATATATATATATTTAGTATTCTATATATAAATTGTTTTTATGATTAATTTGAATTGTTATTATTATTTATCAATATTTGTTTATTATTATAAATATAACAATCTGCTATAAATATAAAGTTTTCTATTTTCTATTCAATTTAAGGCAAAGTACTATATAATTTTGCATATTTTCATGTAAATGTCTGATGGTAGGAAATATTGTTTTCCTGATGACTAAATATTATTATTTATATATATATATATTATTATATAATTTTAAAATATAATGGATTATATTAAACACTATTAAACAGGGTATTGAAATATAATGTTAAATATACCAAAATTATATTGTTTACAATAATGGACATTCATTAAATTAACAAAAAATGATGAATATACATTATGACATTTTTATATGTAATTTTATTTAAGGTAATAAAGTGTTGCAGTAGTCCCATATAGAGATTTAAAAAATTATGTAGGCAAACATTTTTGAAAATTGCATTTTTTATATTTAAAATTTAAATAACCCAAAATGAGTATTATGCATTAAATATGACCATAATATATTATGTAGTTATATCCATAAAAGATTATACCTGGTATAAACATACACATACAGGAATTAACATTAGTGTTAAAATTGTTGGTTGTTGATCTTAAAAAATAGGATACTTCAAAAAAAAGTTACCAATGTGTCCATCTTGATTGCCTCATGCTGGGTACTGGCTTAATAGTTTCCATTGATCCAAAGAAGTTGCTGTTAAATTATTGCATTTCTTTAATATTATCAAAGTATAACATTGGTATACAATATTATAATATTTTTAAAGATATGTGTACCTATCAAAAATTTCAAGTCTGAATTGTAAAATAGTTTATATACTCTAGACTGAATATCCAAATATTCTTCATTATTAAGTATGATAGCCTATTCTGTATTTCTTTAGATGTGAATGATTTAAATGTAATGTATTTTATTTTAATTCTAAAAATATGCCAGTTCTTCATAATTTAATAAATAAAATAACCACTTTTTCGTCGATAAAGTCATTTATATATTCACAATTGCAACCGGTTTCGGTACATAAGCTACCATTTTCAAGCAATGAGTGATCAAAATCCTAGATACAAAGTAGATTAACTGAATATATTATGTAACCAAAATTTCATTGAAGCAAGTTAAATGCAACAAATTAAATACCTTTAATGTGAATAGTAATACCAATATCAGATGTTTTACCTAATTGAATGTTAAGTTGTGGTTTGTGATGCCTTATATACAAAAGCTCTAAACTACATAAATCACAGTAATACGGAGAAGTGTCTAGAACTTTAAAGCGGTCACTGAATGGGGTGTTGTTATTACATTGACTAAAATGCATACCTAATTCAGTGTGCTTATGTTCTATAACCCAACTATACAAAATTATTTTTGGTCTAACAATGTACTCACATGTGCACTTAGGGCAAGTGAAACAGTAAATAACATTAGATGTGTGTACATCTT
The DNA here is from genome assembly GCA_036023295.1 of Invenusta paracnida. Lineage (NCBI taxonomy): Eukaryota > Metazoa > Platyhelminthes > Proseriata > Coelogynoporidae > Invenusta > Invenusta paracnida. Next base: position 2,284 of record JAYRBW010091082.1, read on the forward strand.
TACAAATTTATTTTGGTAATGCTAAAATGTTCTTACTTTTAACAGTTGTGAAAATAACACATATTCTGTTATTTTATTATATCCAATAATATAAATTTGAAGAAAATTAACTATTTTTCTGGATACTGTATGTTTCAATATATTACAATCAAATTATGTTATATTATATTCATTTATTTAACTTTTGGCTGGTTGTTACATAACTTTAAAAAAATGTTTATACTTTTTTGCAGTTATATTATATTTAGACATAATTTCACTCTTTCATTTTCTGATTTTAGATAATTCCTAGCAATAATGGTTAAAAGAATAAATCATATTCTATATTTACATATTTATTGTAAGTTATTATGCTTCATTATAATATTTTACAATTGATATTCATTTCATTAAAATAACAATGAATAGATTACAGTTTTATTTTATATGTATGTGTATATCATGCAATATACTAGTATAACAATAATTACTAACAATTCGAAAATCTATTGTAAATTTTCTTGCTAATACCTAAATGTTTACTTTTCTCAATATTTTAATATTTATTTTTTTAATTTTCAACCATTATTACCATTTTTCATTAAAGTATACTTGTATATTGGAATTTCTGACTCAAAACATTATTGGCAATCTGAAAATGGATTGCAAGATAGTTCTGATGGAATAAAAGAAATCTGCCAAAATTTAATTGTACAGGTATTTATTATAGTAAATGTCACTTGTTATTATTTTTTAAATGTAACTTTGTTGCCTTAAATCCAACTTATAGTACACAATTTGGTTGTTAAATGAAAACTTAATCACAGTGATTGTGTAGGTACTGAAAATTTATATTACACATGGCTGTTAATACTTTAATGTTGTAACAATTATATAATATTTATTGTATGTAAATGTTTAACATAAATACCAATTTACATATGTATTTTATTTCTAATATTAAATTATGTAAATAGCATATAGTAAATAAATAAATAATATGTAGTATGTATTTCCTTTTATATTGAAGTATATATTACAGAAAAAAAGTAAATAGTGTAATCATAGTAAATCATTTCTAATAATAAATCATGAATAAACTTCAAAACCATTCATCAAACTGTACCTAACTGTGTAGGCGCTTTTGATTAATATACTGTAATTTACTTTTACTGTTCTAAAATGTAAAAAAACGATTAATCATGGGTTGAATTATTTGCAACTGTAAGCCTTTGTTCTGCATGATGTAAGTGCACACAAATACTAAATACATTAAGCAATTATTTGCATATGCAATTATTGGGTTAATCCATATTGTCAGATTCACAAGTAACTAGTTGAGTATGCAGTTGATTGCATCTTTTTTAAATGAATAGTGTAAAATTGTACCTATTGTATGATACAACTTTTATTGCACAACACAATAGTGTAGTTAGCGCTTTATTGTAAAATATTAAAAGTTTTTTAATCTTTCATCACTCTTACTTATATTTTTCACATTCATCCTTAAAATATTACATAATGTTTGTACACAATATTTTTATTTAAATAATTTTGATTATACAATACAGTTTTCAACTAAAATATTTCCTTGTAATTATGATTCTTCAATTTTTATTTTATTTATTAACAGCGCTGAAACTTTTAATATGTCTAGACACATTTTATTTTTCTCAGTAGATTAAATGTCTCAGAGTTAACTGTTTTATTTTATATTAAACTGTCATGATAAAATAATATACACGAAATTTTACTTAAATGTTGGTATGATACTATTTATTATGTTTCACTTTCTCCATCTATTAAACCTTATAAATACTTCCAGATGCTTAACCTGCTTAATATAAGCAATTCTATTGTATTATTCCTCCTTTATTCTATTTATGGGTTCATTTATGTGATTTCTTTTTTTTTTAATTACCTGTGTCATACCTTTCGCGTCATATCTAAAAAAAATGTATTTTTTGTCTTGCCTGTAGACAAAAATCCTCCTTATTACTATTAAACAAGAGTATGAATATGATGTGCAAAGGGCAACCAAACTAGAACAGAAGTTGAAAAAAATTGCGCATGAAACTAAATTGGCCGAAGACTATGTTCGAGTTATACACACTTTTTCAGTTATTGACGATGATAAAAATGGACAGTAAGTACTATTCACTTTTTTGTTTGAGCTTATGATGTGTTTTTGCATTTACAATTATTTTTCGATTATTTTATAAAGTATTGCTTTATTTTCTTGTTTCTGAATTCCAAATTGATATACTAGAATTGTTGTGATGATAAGACTACTAATCCATGGAAAATAAGCACTTACAAGAAAACAGTGAAGCTTTAATTAAATTAGTGATTTTATTGTGCAATTGAGATTTTGTGAGCAATGCTGTTACTATGACATTTAGGATGGTATTATATGCATTTTTTATCAGAAGCATTTTCATTTGTATAACGGTAATGAACTGTATTAATTTGAAAGAGTTGTATAAATGTAAGTTATGTCTTAAATAACATTATATCTGATTGTCATTTATGTTTAATTCAATTGGAAAACAATCAATTAGTGAATAAATTGGAATTTTTGACCTAAGAACTGAGTAGTAACGAAGAGTAGAATTTTAAAATGCTAAAAATGTTTTATAAAGTTTAAAATTCGTAACGCAGAAGTATACAACTGAGGACAACACAAATCTAAATGTTTATCAAATGTATATGTATTAAAAAGTTAACGAATCCAATTATCTTTGTATACGACATAATATGTAGTACTCTGTAATGAACGATTGTAAAATTTTGTAACTTAAAATATTGAAATAGAATGTTACTGTTAGTGATTTTCATCTGAGCTCTAAAAGTAGAGTTAAATGCTTTAACAATGAGTGGCGGTGTTCAAAAGTATGGTGGAGACCTATAAAATACAGAAGACAAATGGTGGATTTCAAAAAACATTCATAACTGACAAGAATTGCATTGCCAACATCATTTGAAGGTTTGTATTATACACTAAAATGGAAGCGATTTTGTGTGCTGGCGAAAAGAAGTGTGATTGTAGCATTTAGAAAACTGTTGTGCCTAAGATGCTGATTAGTTTTTACAATACAGGGTAATGTAGACAAAATATTTATCGTTCAAAGTTAATATGACTCCATGTATAGCTTGAAGCTATATATATTCACATGGTCGCTGAAAGAGTTTATATGGTTGATAACAAATCGCCAGTCATGGATATCGTCTTTTTGTGTCAATCTAGTATACAGTCTGTTCCATCCTTAGACTTTTTGAAAAATTACTAAATGTACTTTTCTTAAACATAGGTTCATTTTGCATGTTTCATTGTGTAAATTACTTATAGCTGCTCGCATAATGCCTTTCTTAGATTTTTAGATATCCTATTATTAATCAATTTGATATAACGTATAACATAATATTCTATTATAGAGCTTTCGGCTTATAGAATTCCTAGTATGTAATATGTAATACAATTTACTGGTCTGTTATTAGATAATGTATATATATTTCACTGATGTATTTAGATATAACTGCATGTAGCATATTTTAAAAAATAGTCCTTCAAGCTATATCTTCTACAGATAACATTACCATCATTGTTTTCTTTATATTAATAATTGAGGTGTTTTACATGTGATTCCATTCAATGTGCCACCACAGAATATCTCGTTAGAAATCGGGTTTTTTTATTAATAATTAAAATACATAGTCATGCTTGCTATAATTTTCATTTTAAATACGAGAAGAAATTAATTAATTAGTTATATTACAAAGTGTATAAATATAATTGTTTTATCTATTATGTAATGTATCCGATATTGCGAAATGAATACAAAATATATACTTCATTGTAAAAAATAAATTTATGTAACTATTTCAAAACATAAACTTATTTGAAGCATTATTTTTTAATGAAAAAATGACTTCTGTGTCACTAAGTTACAAGGCTCTCATCTTTAATTTTCTGCTGTCATACATAAAAGTACTTGATTTTTATACAGAGTGACGCCTTCAGAACTACATCCTTATCTTTTTTTCGAATTCGATCACCACCAAGGAACTCTTGATGGACACCAGCTAAAGGTATAACTTAATTTATCGCATTTATTTTTTTCTAATATTTTGAATTTTATATTTTGCTTTTTAAATTCGTACACATTAAAGCTGGTGTTTAAAACAATATATTATATTATATTTACATAGTATAATCAAATATATTTTGTAATTATACCGATGGCTTTTAAAATATTGTTTATATGCAATATTTAGTTCATTGTTTTTATACTGCCTTTAGATCATATTTGGAAACTCCCAATCAGTTGACATATCTGTGTTTGAAAGTCAACTTTGGCCTAAAATCGAATCAATTATTCATCTGCCAAACTTTCCGCCTACCATCGAAGTTTGTATTTTTATATTCTATTTATAACCTTTTATATAGAGTATATATGTAGTTTGGTCTGAAATTTAGTTTTAACCAATTTTTACTATGGGTTACATATAAAAAAAAAAAAATATAATAATACTATAAAAGGGTATACTATGAACATGAATAAACCAACGATTACAGATTAATCATATACCTAGTGTCTATAATGATGAAAACACACTATAAGAAAACATGATTTATTTATTAAAAATGATGACATTTTCGACTCTCCTAGAAACCACTAGCAAGGTGAGACCGAAACATTGAATTTTAATAAAATAAATTATATTTTCTTATATAGGATTTTCATTGTTATTGTTTTGATTCAGCGAATTGGCTGCTTGCGTCTACCATTATATTGCTTATATTTAGTTAAAATGCAAACTATATAAAATTGCATTATTAAATTGCTATATTTAAAGGAGAAGATATAATTTAATTAATGTATATTGATATTAATTAGATTGTAGCTATATTATAAATATGTCTATAATGTATTATTAAAATTTACATTTAAAAAATGTATACATAAATTCATATTATTAAATTCTGTTATTTATCCTTAAACCTTTTTTTATTTATTGAACCAAATTAAAATCGTTTGCTTTACAATTCTTTTAACTATATTATATATTAATCATAGATATTTGTTTTATACATAGATTGGATATCTTAAAAAATGACGTATCAATTTAAAGAAAGAAGTTTGTGGTCAAAAATAAAGATCCTTTCCAAATATTTAATTACCGCCATAAAAAGATTGATAAAAATAACTTAATTCTGATATACTTTTAAATGCAATTTTTTCTATAATAATATGTAAAGAAGTTAGCATATACCTCATGAACATAGATTGGCTATCTGAAAAAATGACAATTGAAGAACTAAGTTTTTAGTAAAAAATATATATCCCTAATAAATTATTAATTACTACGATATAAAAGACTAGTAAAAATACAATATTAACATATTTTTAAATGTATTTTTTCTATATTAATATATAAATGAGTTGGCATATACTTAATTTTTTTAAATTAGAAACTCAGAATGTACAGCATTTTCAATGGAAATATTTTAGATTGCCATTCTATGTATATATTGATTAATTTCTATGGTATTAATAGTATATTTAATTCCTGATTACCAATTAATGTCGTATAAATTAAATATTGTTTTAAAGAGTGAGACTGCATTCAATATATTACTTTATTTCAGGGGAAAATTACTTCGGAAATTTATAGTGATAGAACAATTCACACTGTTAAAAGTATGCTAATTATCTTGTGAAAGTTATCCATCTATGCCCTAAGAAGATCAATTCCAATCTCAATGCCATATATGTGCTTCTTTCAGAGGCTGCGATTATCAATGAAACATATAAATATCTTCTGAAGATGTATTCTGAAATAGAGGAAAATATCAGGTCTGGCTTTCGTTAGATAATTGTAGTATTTAATTATTCCTTACTATATATGTTTTCAATAATGTTAAACAATTTTCAATATATTTGTCAATAAGTATAAATCTTGATATAGTAAATTGGGTTTTATTCATAGTTTGAAGACATAACAGAGTGTAATATTAAAATTAATAATATGTTTATATCCTACAATGTGTTGCTTATACAACAATATACCCACTTGTCAAATATATGTTTTAAGTTAAGATTATGATGACTTTGTTTTATTGTTTCTATGCAGTTAATTCGTTAGTAAAATTTTAAACTAAAGATTTATGCTATACAGTTAAATTCGTTAATATAAAGTTTCTATTAATATACTTAAGTAGGTATTTTACTTAATGATTAACTGGTGGTGCCAGGCTATGGTTTCACTGGTGTTTTTTTACTTTCAATTAATAAATAAGTAAATAGTGGAGCCTATGTGCTACCAATTTTTTGGGAGAAAATTATAATAAATCAAGGGAATTACACAATTTGTTGTATCTTTAATTAGTCAGCTATAAAATGATAATAATATCGATCATTATTATGTAAGTTTCGTAGTTATCAGCAAATCTGTGGATGTCTAGTTTTACAACAAATTTTTCTTATTGTTTATGTGATAATTTCAACCTCATATGTTTTAAGTTTGGCAATTTCCAGAAATTTCTCATTCTTTTTTATGTACTATACTTCATTTTATATTTAGAATTGCGTCGTTTTTTCACTACATCTTGTACAGCTAAATAATATGTAAATATATATCATATATTCTACTTGTACATTATTTGCCTACAGGACTATGCAAACTTTCCTTACTCAAGATTATGGTCCACAACGATGTTACTTACCCTTGGCTCACTCAAAGAAGTGCTTCCAATTTCGTGATCCTACGTTACAACCACAAACTCGATATGAGTTCTGTCCCTTTATCAGCGTGAAGCAGTTGTTACAGTCGAAGTTGAATAAACCTGGCACCGATTCTGTAGTCCTGGGTAGGTGGAAGGGCTGGTCTGATGATCTGACTGACATTACTCGCTACAGTCTCCAATATTACATCAAAGGTGACCACTGCTTTCAGGGGATTATGTGGAGAACTAAGGTGCGTCTGACTAATTATAGTATTGGATATTAGAGTGTTTGAAAAAGTCCCAATAGTAAACACACTTATTATTAATAGCTCCTTTAGCTTCCATAAAGACTTCGTTTTTGCATATTTATTAATAGTGTTAACTTTATGTGTAGTTTATTTTAGTATGTTCTTGGTATTATGTTAGCATAAATATATTAGTATTGTTCTTTGCATAAATAATCCATCTCCTTTTTAATAGAATATTGCTATTTCATGTTTCTTAAACGTATTATTTGTTTATAATCACTTAAAAAGTTGGATTATTTTTTTAAACTTATTGTATAATTTGTGATTTGTTGTGTTGAGCTCTATTTTTATAGCATACTTTATCTAATTGGCGTAATATAATACAGCATAATCCTTGTATAATAATAAAATATACTTAATTGCAATAATATCGATTATCTTGTTTCAACAGATCTGTTGCATATATATTAAAAGGATATAAAAAGAAATATTTGTGTTATCAAGATAAATATACCATATTTATAACAAATCAAATGTTTTACACTTTAATTATCTGACTAAATATATGTTTTTTCTATGGATAGATTAAAAAGCCGTCTTTTCCTTACAATTTATTTATAGAAAAGTTCTACTTTTCCGTACCACTTTTACTTATCCCTACTCATTTTTACTTTTCTGTACATTTTTGTTAGATAGGAAAATAATAATCAACTTGATTTAAAATATTGTGCCTTGACGCACAGTTAAATAAAATAAAATTAATTGTAGATAATAGAAGAATATATGTTTTAAAATAACTGGGGCGCTTTTGTCATAATAGACTTTTTCAACAGTAAAAATGATATAAACAGGTAACAGGAATAAATAGTGTAATCATCGAAATTTAAAATTACAGTCATAGAATATTTGAACAATGTATTAATAACATGTAAAAATTCAAAATGTTGCGGTACAACAATGCATAGGTAAATGTACATGAAAATGGTAGTAAACATGCTAATCGTTTTTTCCACATTGAAAACGCAGTTGACGGAAGTGTCCACTAAAGTTAACGTAAAGAGTAGTATCATTTGACTTTTTCATCGAAATAATTTGCTGGTTGTTGGAGAATTCCGTAGTCAGGCAAACCTTATTTAAAAGACCACTTTGCAAAGTTTCAGATAATTGTATTTTGTGATGGTGGGATCTTTGTTGAAAATAGCGATAAACGCTAGAGATACAGAGAAAACTACGTTCCTTCATTGGAAAAGCACATTTCTGTACTCGGATATATATTAAAACTCTATACGCTCTCTCGTATTAATAGATAACCTCGTATAGAAAAGTATGCTTTTCCAATTTCAGAAAAATAGTCATTATTTGCTTTAAATATATGCTCTGAATATTGAATCTAATATTTTGTAACTTTATATTAATTATATTAAGGCACTGAAAAGTTGATAAAAATCATAATTTTCAATTTATTATATTATATCATAAAAATTTTCTAATTATACTTAAAAGATATACTTTAAATGTCAGCTATAACGAGCAGGTTTACCCAATCATTCATTCTTCTTAGCTAGATTATACAGCAATGTACTTCTTGTTTAAAATTGGGTATACTTTTAACGTTTTACTTGTCATCAATTGACAATATTACAAAGTTTTATGTCGTGTGATTTCTAATGAGTAATTAATGTAAACCTAACTGTAAATTCATTGTTTCTTTTGTGTCCAGGTGAATCTTATATGTGGATTTCATCAAGAAATAATTTCTGTGAAAGAATCGTCTTCGGAGATGTGTTGGTACGATCTTAATTTTCACACACCTGCTGCATGTTTATGAATTCTATTTTTGGATACTTTTATCATTTCTATTCACTTGTTAGAGCATTGCTATTTTATATGTTTCAATTTTTTATATTTTAAAATATTATTGTCATAATTATGTTATTTCATATTATATGCGTTTAAAGAAATGTCAATTTTAGCTTAATAAAACTTTCTTACATAATATTTAATTGTTCTTCTTTAAGCCATTGTAATAATAATTCCAAATCTGTTTGATATAAGCTATATACTATATTACTTAACATGAATTTCCTAAAAAATCTTATTTCTATAGTTCATTGGATATCATAAATTTACAAGATTACCAATTTATACCACCTGGTGCTCATTATATCTTGGAAATAATCTCTTTTTTTATCGTGAAAATAATTATTGTGCTGATTGCTTTCTCATTGCTCATTTTATTCTATTAAATTCATTTAATGCTTTAAAAAGGTAATTTATATTTGCACTGTTAGAACTGTTGTTTATATAATTAAAAATAGTACTTTACTTTTTAAATCTTATGGCGTCATAATTTCATAATATTACCAATTATAATTTTAATCATAAGTTATATTTAAGAAATGAGTATTAACTTATTGTCATGGAAACGATAACTATTAAGAATAATTAATTTTGTAATAGGACTATAGTTGTGTGTTTATTTATGTAATAGTTAAATACACTTTTACCTTTAGGAGTCTTCTAACAATATTCTAACAGTTTCACAATATTAAAGAGCTCAACAGAAAGTAGATGGCAGTCAATAATTCAGCGACAGAAGTGCTCCCCGAGTTACCAAGAATTACTTCACTCTCCGACAGAGTTACACGTATTCTCGGCGGCAATGCTGGACCATTCTGTCTTCAGGGTACTAACTCATATTTGATTGGTCGAACCGGCGAACAGAACTGTCTACTAGTCGATACTAGTAGTCCGTCCATGCCGAGCTATATTGAAGCACTCGAGGAGACACTCTTGACAACGAACAGACGTATATCTCGAATACTGCTTACCCATTGGCACGGGGATCATGTTGGAAGTTTGGAGGATGTCAAGGTGGCTTTTCTTTCTTATGGATTATTGTATTATTATTATATATTCCGTTATTTCTATATACTTTTATCTTATAAATTGTTATTCTATTGAAGAGGATTTTTAATATTTCTAATAGTAATCGATTTATATTTTTGTTTTGATATTATTTATTGATTAGAAATCCACATTATTCACTGTGCTCTCAAAAGAACTTTAAAAAATAAGACCTGATGATCTCCAAAGGAAATAGGCTGCTGAATAATTTGTGCTACTTATTATAAAGTCTAAATCTTCATCCTAAACTGAGAATGACAAAGGTACACAGCAAAAAAGCAGTATCAGTAGTGTAAAGTAACAATGTAATGAGAGCGAGAGTCCGATTTAACTTTTTTCGTTTTAGCTTTTGAATATGTTTTGGAGTTGAAAATTTTTATTGATACTTTCGAAGTACTCTGGTGATTATTTTTGTTTCATTATTTAACTATTTAAAATGCATTATTGTTATAATTAAAGTAAAATATGACTTTCGTTGCGCTTACTGTTTAAATCGCTTCCTGATTTATTTTTCTAGCCGTAGTTGTTTTTCATTTGCTTTCTTGTTACTCCTTCTCGTTTACACTTTTCTAGACTCTTTGTTACAAGTTGACCGGATCACACCCGGCTGTGTTCAAGTTCCCAACACAGACAACGCGCCAGTCAATCCCAGTAACAGCAGAACCTCTTACAGATGGAATGAGCTTCTCAGTTGGGAACGGCAGTCTGGAAGCCTCAGACACACACATTCGGGTCATATTTGCTCCCGGTCACACCGATGATCACTCCTGTTTCTTCCTTGAGGAGGAAAATGTTCTGTTTTCAGGAGACATCATCTTGGGTGAGTTTCTCCTGTCGGCTCACGTCTGTTTGATATACATGATCAAATGCAAAATATGGAACGACTGTGAAATACATATAAAAATCGCTCAAACTAGCAAAAATATTTCTTTTTGACACCCTGAAAACTCTGTGTCCAATTTTTATAGCATAAATTTACGCGTTCTTTTTATTTTTTGTAATGTATTCTTAATTTCTTGATTATTTATGTAGTGTATTGCGATCCACCAGTATTATATACTCTGAAGGAACTATATTATATTACTTTTAGTAAGATACATAAACGTACAACGGGATATAAATTCTTGAGTAATCTACTTGGTTGTTATAGTAGCTATGAAGAAGACCCGGTATCATATTAAACAGTATCTTTCAGGATGCTAATAACTCGATTCAGTGACGTAGAAATTAAGACCCCCTCACTTCCCCCTCTTCCAAATGAGCCAACTAATTGCATATTTTAGATTTTTGAATTTACAGATTTTTGTTATGTCCGTTGTGTTTTCTTTTGTTTTGATGATTCTTGTAGTCTTGCATAATATGTACAAAAATATTGCAATATCCATTGAACAGTCATGCAAAATTGCCTGGCAAAGTATCTGATTATTATCTACTATTTGATATGGTACCAATCTAAAGAATATCCACTCTTTACTTTATTTTCTTGTACCTTTATCGGCAATATGCACTCGATATTTTCGATTATATTTATATATATATATGTATTACTATAAGATAACTTATACTTTTGAAAAGTCCGCGATATTTTAAGCATTAGAATTAACGATATTTAAGATGTGCTGTATGATTTTTATTTAATTTTTGAACTTACTCCACTAATTCGTTTGGCGAAAGTGTGAAAAATATTCGCTTAAATGCATTCCGTGAATAATTACAAAATCATAAAATGTCATTTCTTTTCATTTTTAAATTTTAATATATTTAACTATATGTATATCTAGACCTATGGTGATAGGTTGTTAGCTACTTATCTAAGCGAACTATGCAGTAGATATTATAGGATAGTTGTTAATGGGGTGTTTTTTAAACCAGCAGAGAAAAATATAAATCGATTTAAACCTTGAGATATCATATGTAACAATCCCCTTCATTGATCTATCTGGTGTGAAAATTTCATGAAAATCGGTTCAGTAGTTTAGAAGATATAGCACTTCAAAATGTAGCATTTTAGAACAATTCTTTCTTTCTCGGATTTTCATGTAATAAAGACTTTGCATCTTTAATTTTATCCAATTTATTTGTAACGTCATATGCTAATACAGTGAAACGAGAAGGATTGAAATTTTATTAAAACTGTTCCGATTCGATATCATGGAGCTTAGATAATTAGTTTTTAAGTTCATAAATTGACAATTATCAAATATTCTGATAGAATTACACATTCAGGGGTTCAGCGCAGTTAGTTATTAAATCTGTCAGATCTCTTATTGGCTAATAAAATGGCTATTGGTTTTATTGTTTTCAATGCAAGTTGACGTTGATCACCGTTACAGTCTCCTTATCAAATTAGAAGAAACTTACACACTGTAAAACTATATATTATAGGATTGGAGAATTTCCATATCTTTGCGGGCTGCGCTATGGCATCCGAAAGGGTCCAAAACGAAATTCACTCTAATAGTTATGAAATTCAGACATTTCATACATATAAGTGACATTATGTACACATATGTAACATTATGTAACGTTATGTGACATTATATACACATAATGTAACCTTATGTGAGATTATGTGCACATTATATGTGACATTTAACGAGTGAATTTGAAGATATATCGTTTTGGACCCTTTCGGCTGCCATATAACTGCGTTGAACTTTGAACATTCACTGAACATTCTTAATTATGTGTACGTAGTAATATTAGCCTTATTGTACATATTATGTGTCATTAAGATCTTTTTTTTTACATATTGTAGAATATAAACTCAAAACGAAATTTTGTTTAAAAATGTTCTTTCTTTTTTAACTATTTTCTTTTTAAAACCAAAAATAAATTAAATTTTTTATTTCCAAAATGCAAAAGTCTTAGCTATTCAAAAATAAATAAATTTACATTATATGCATAACCCAATATAACATAGATTCGTTCAAACCTTAAAATAAGTAAAATAAAAATGTTAGCCTTGATTTTCAAAATGTTTATTATTCTTGTTTGTTTGATTGAAAAATTGAATATAAAAGAAATTTTGATTATAAGGAATTTGATAACCAGAATAAAATTATGCTTAAAAGGAAAATATATTTGGTTAGCAAATTTCTTATAATGATAATTTCTTTTATATTCAATTTTCCGATCAAACAAACAAGAATAATAATCATTTTTAAAATCAAAGCTAACCTTTTTATTTCACATATTTTAAGGTTTGAACGCATCTACATATGTTATATAGTGTTAATAAAACATTTTGAAAATTTGAAGCTAATCTTTTTATTTCACTTATTTTAAGGTTTGACCGAATCTATGTACATTGTGAATTTAATTATTTTTGATTAGCTAAGCAACTTTTTGTCATTTTTGGCGCTATAAAATATATATACATACTATATTGATGGTCAAATTTATGTTATGTATTAATATGTGAATGTATACAAGCTGAGTTTGATTTTTATTGATTTCTGTAAGTCTGTATTTCTACAATATTCTTGCGTTTATGAGAATATACATATAAATCAATTAAGGGTTTAAATATTTATTAACTTTTATACATTTATGATTCAGTATAATGTGACTGGAAGAATCGAAGTACAAAGTTTAAATAGAATGCTATACTAATAGATTTATGTTGCAAAATAGTATGAGCAATTGTATTAAAGGACTTAGTTTATTTAAAATATCTTTTTGTTAACATCTGAAGCCTAATTTATATCAAGTTGTAATAAAAATATATAATTTCAGTGTACTCTAAATTTCAAACAAAATTACATTTTACACTTCACTTAAGATGGTGTGTTTTTATATAATGTTATGGTAACGTTTTCTAGATATTTTTACATTTTTGTATTATATTATTTACTTTTAAACAATAAAAATATGTCTGCGATGTTTGTCATTATGGTGTGTACCTCACTTGCGCATATATATGTAGATGTATGTATTGAAAGGCAAACGACTTAAAATAAATCCAAATTATATATTTTGATAATTTTACATTATTATAACATTACTTATTAATAATACTCACAGTTGTGGTTTATTTGAATTTATAAATTATTAAGATTAAAATTTATTAAGTAAACACTTTTATTTTTTTAGTAATAGGTAAAATCAAACTTTTGTCATTATTTGCTTCGTATAAAAAGCTGTGAATCGTACATGGTATCATTTATCTAACTATATCAATCGTTTTAGTGTAAATGATTTTTATTTTATTGCGTAATGTCATAATTTTCGAAGTTTTTCTTCATATACAGGTCACGGTAGTACATATTTTGAGCACCTAACGTCCTATCTCTCATCATTGGAGCACCTATTAGAACTCTCTCCCCAGTTCAAAAGTATTTTCCCAGGACATGGAGCAGTCGTAAACTCTCCAACCGACAAAATCATATCCTATATTACTCATCGACGCCAAAGAATTGAGGAAATATTGACTTCTCTCCGCTCTGCTCCAACTGAGGAATGGTTTACTGATGATGACCTTTTGAAACGTGTCTATGTGGACTTGATTCCAGCAAAAACTCGGGCTGCCTTAGCTGTTCAACGTCAAGCGCTGGAATATTTGGCAGATTTAGGACAACTGGATGTTAAAAAAGAACAAGACTTACAAATGTGGAAATATAAGCGTTAATTATGATTGTTGGATATTTAATTTTTGGAATGTCTTTCTATGGCTGCTTAAATTAGTAGTCTTACTTCATTGCCATGTAATTCATTAAATTATTTTGAAACTTATCTGTACTGTGATAAATCTTACAAACGATATCAGTTATTTCATGAATATTCCCTCTTGAGTTTTGTACTGCATCCTACGAAAACATATTAGCATCCTTATTATTACCAGACTTATAGTCATCTAGAAGCTATTTAAATGACTTTATATATTGATAGCAATAACGATAGACATGGTTTATTCACAGCGTTTGTTAATCCTGAATTATTTGACTTGTTTTTTATAATTTCTGTAATGTTTGCTTTAGTGTATGCAAAATACCATCTAATTAATATATTTTTCATTTATTGTTTTCGGTAAATAAAACTGATCAAATTTCCAGTCAGTATTAATTAAATTCTAATATGTAGATAATAGATCTATATAATTATAAATGTCTCATACATAACGATTATAAAGATTTTATTTAGGAAATCATTTGTATGAAACTGTGTGTCCAATTTAGTAGTTCAATTTAATTTATTAAACAGAATTTTCTTAGATTTACTATATTGATGCATATAGATATAAATATGGTATATTTGAGTATATATATGATACATAATATTGCTATCATAATATTTCATAGTGACAATTCCTTTTTATCATGTTGATTGACGTAAGCATTATTTTGCTTACCATGTAATGTACTTAGTAATTTTAATAATATAAATATATATCGGTCATTACTTACTTATGTATCACTTCTCATCCACAATTTTGTTAATTGTATTTAATTTGCATATAATGATTAATTTATAAATATAGTTACGGTGAGTTTGCAATTAGTCCGAATTCAAGTATGAATGATGAAAATTATGTATGACTTTCAAAAAATATTTACGCATTAATATGTATATTATAGATTTTGTATTTAAGAAGTTTGGGTCTATATATATCATATTATTGTATTATCTCAAATTTGGACATATTATCGAAGGTGGAGTTGGATGTGCGCTTAGGTACACAGAAAACGAAGAAAATAATAACCTTTGCAATATTATGCGAACATGTTCATATATGAAATGGTCAAGACAATTATTTTACTCAGAATTATAAATCTATTAATAGCTCTGGTTTTACTTCACTTATAACAAGATGTCGCATAATAAATCGCGCGTCCCTGTGTAACTTTATCTGTTATTGTTCACGAAATAGTTTCATCTGATGTTTTATTTCTTTTCCACTTCCATCAAAAAATGGTCTGCAGTAAAAAACAAATGTATGAAAAGAGCTTAGTCTCTAAATTTCTCGAACTAACAGTCACATAAGAAGACCCATGGAAATTAATCGAATTGATACGAGCAATCCAGTGAAAGTATATATTTTTGTAATATATAATCAAGGTATGATATAAAAAGCTATTAGAAAATTTTTGCATGCATAACTACTTCATGAAATCGTTTCACTTACAATTGCAAAACTGGTGCACTCCATAGATCAAAGAATCTATTTAAAGTGAAAACTCTTGGAAAGTTAATTATAAAGAAGGGTTCAATTGTATTGAGATTTTAAAAAATTTAACAAAATTATTGGAAGCCATTTATGATGACAAATATACTGCAAATTTTAAACTTAATCAACACAGAGAAAAGATTATTATTATTTGCCATAAGTAGTTAGTAATATTATTTTAAGTACCTACTAAGTAAAATACATTTAGTTTAAAATATCACTTGTGCGTAGTTAGTCGGAAACTTATTTACACACAAAAAATAAGATGTGTAGTGTTGTCTATCATCAAAGCTATGTACGATATGTTTTCACAAAAAATGAAATATGATTTTTTTTTTAATTTACCATCTAGTTTTGTTTTGCTAACCCAATAAAATAATTTCGCTATATCTAAACGAAACTTTGTTGTACACTGCTCGTTTACAAGCAAAACATGGCAAAAGATTTAAGGAATGCTAAGCAATTTAAGGGGAAGGAAGACTGGGAAATTATGTATGAGGCATCTTTCGAGGTAATATCTATCAACTTTATATTTTCCTTTAGATTCTTTTATTTTAGGTAGTTTGTACTTAAAGTTGAAACTGATTTTTAATTTTAAAATATTATATATTTAACTTTATAAAAGTTAAAATGATATTCTCCTGGCTGAATGAAAACAACATAATATAATTTTTATCAGTGATGTATACTTATTAAATTATCAATTTTTAGACATATTTAAATGTTGTATACTTAATAGCCTCTAAAGCTAAAGTTGGATTTACTCTCAATACTTATAAGATACTCCTTTCAAACAAAGCTCTTATCTGGCTCTATATTCCTTCTTATTCCAACTAAAACTACCTTTAAAATAGAAATATCCCAAATCCAAACTTAAATGTAATATTAAAACAAAACACTTCTAAGATATTTGTCTATCATTTTCTCAAAACACTAAAAATATAAATGACACTACCTAAAAAACACTATTATCACTTAGTCCTAAGCCATCCAAGATCTGACACATAACCCCTGCACATCCTATTCAATAAGCCTCTCAACTAATCTCCTATGGCTATAGGTTAGGAAATAAATATTATAATAATCAGGGATGTCCAATATAGGACTAGGAGCTCAGGGGCCCAAGCATCCCTACCTTTGCTGGTAGGGTGGCCCAAGTATCTTTGAGCCCCCCCCCCACACTTTTAGGCACATAAAATTGAAACTTTTAGGTTAATAAAAATTGCATTGTAGCAATATATTTAAAATATACTATCTGCATTACTTAATGCTCCTATATTAATAATTCCTAAAATGATAAAAAGATTAGCTGAATCCAAAAAGAACTGAAATATAGTTATTAGATAAATAAAAGTGACACATGTTGCAAAGATAAGTTAAGTTATACTTAAATAACTTAACTATCAATCTTTAATAATGTAATATAAATGTATCTGCTGTAGTAGCAGTTACTTAGAATATCACTCACTCCTGCCTTGAGTTTCAAATAAGAATGCTATATATAATTTAAATTGTTTGGTGCTGCATGTCTACATTATAGAGATGGACAATTTACACTATTTTCATTATATAATTCATTGGCTACCATAGATATAATATAATATTATTATATTATTGTGATAAAGTCTTTTGTACCATCTAACTATGTCTATATGGTTAAAAAACTACTACATGGTGCAAAAGACTTTACCACAAAAGAAAAAAGTTCCATCTAGGTTTGATTTACATATAAAAAAAGAGTTTTATAGAAAATGTTACTTTGAGGCCATTGACATCATATGCAGTGAGTTAACATGTCAATTTGATCAGCAGCCAACATTTCATCTGCTGTAAATGTTGGAAAAGCTGCTTATGGCTGCTGCAAATAAGGAAGACATTGGTGATATTGACACAATATCAAATACACATGCAGGCAACATTGACTTTGTGCAGCTTTTGTTGCAATTGAAGCTTTTTCCACATTAGTTTGTTAAGATCAAAAAGTTGGCATTTTTTAAACTTTCACATTTACTCAGAAAAGCTAACTCCAATAAAGTTATTTAATTAATGCTTTAATTTAATGAAGTAAACAGTTGACTCAAATTTACCTGACTGTTCCAATGACCAACTGCACTTCTGATAGAAGTTTCTCAGCAATGCAGCATCTCAAAACTTACTTGAGGAACACAATGATACAGAAATGACTAAACAACATTCTTATCTGTCATATTCATCAAGAAAGGCTCAAAGAAATCAGTCTTTGAAAATTGCCAAAAGTTTATAAATAAGAATGATATCAGAATGAGATATTTTAACAATTGTTAGTTTAAATATTAATTTCTAATTACAATTGAATCTTATACCCTGCATGTCCTATTGTAGCCTATTTTCTATGTATGTTATGTAAACTGTATATGTACTAGAGTAGGTATTATAGATCCATACTCAAATGAACTTCTTAGATATGAACTTTTTATGAATATATTGAACTTTTATTACATATGGAGATCCCATATTTTAGTGTCTTAAACTATTTCTATTCAAATTTTGGTAATTTAGCATCCCAAATATTGTTTGGTAATGGCAAATAAAAATGTATTTGCTTATATACATTATAAGTTATATCCGTTATATAGTTATAGTTACCCTTTCTTTTAATTTTGTTTTTCTGTTTTTATCTTGATTTCTTGTTTTTTCTTGTCTTTCTGTCTGGTGAGCCGCTTTGGCCTGATGGTTTCACTCATTTCTATTATAGGTATATTACTTATTTTCTTCAAAAGTTTACACAAATTAGTTAAACTAATTTTGAGCAATGCGTCAATGATTAAGAATTAATTTAAATTATTAAATTAATGTTTAACTATTTGAAAAAACTTTAGTCAATATATTAGTTAAACTAATTTTGAGTAATGATTATTAAATTAATGTTAACTATTTGAAAAAACTTTAGGTAGTCAATATATTAGTTAATCTTATTTTGAGCAATGATTAAGTATTAAATTAATGTTTGATTTGAGCAATGATTAATTATTAAATTAATGTTTGAACTATTTGAAAAAAACTAGTCAATATATTTATAACTATTTGT
>JAYRBW010091093.1:0-21376 GCA_036023295.1 Invenusta paracnida
GAATAATGAATAACACCATTTGTAAAATATAAAAGATTTATTAAGACTGCATACATAGTTCTGGGACACCCTGTATTTATGTACTAAAATACTTATTAATTTTATTATAAAGTAACTTTAAAAACAAGATACTTTTATCTTTAGGATATATAAAATGTAATTTTTTTAATATAAATACTAATTGTGATAATATGGAATATGGAATTTAAGTAATCATATGATATATGTTTATGTATATTCCAAAATCCAAAGAAAATTGAGTATTATTACATAGCAGTTGAAAAGTAATTATTTATATTTGCAATTATGTAAACATTTATTTTATAATTAATATAACAATTTGTGTTCAGTTCCGTCAGTAAACTAACATGCACTTACATGTATATGTATATGAATATGTTTCTTTATATCTGTTATAATTATATCTTAATTGATTAGAAAATCTGAAGAAAATTTGTCTACAGCATGGGATACAAGTAGCATTGATATTGAAACAAATTATGGATATAATTCTAAGGCATGGAAATTCATGTTTCATCCTTTTATGACTTCCCAAGTGAGTATCAATTGTCAAAAATGATATATTATCAATAAACCAATTTTAATATTTTTGTATAATTATATTCAAATCAGGGATATAAACAACTTATTCTAACTCGGGTGAAGGGCTAAGTACAGTAGCATATCAGGTAAACACAAGAAAACATCGTTATCGCATTCTTGTTCTCTGTTTTAATATTACAGTAGTATGTAGGTGTCTATCTGGCCCATGAATCATCACTAAGTAATACCTACATATCTTTACAGCGCAAATATATGTAGCAATTCACCCCGCATCACTACGTAGTACCTACGTATCTATACGGCAAAAATATACGTAGCAAATTGCAACCGTATCACTACGTAGTAGCTACGAATTTATACGGCGTAAATATACGTAGCAAATTGCATCCATATCACTACGTAGTAGCTACGAATTTATACGGCGTAAATATACGTAGCAAATCATCCGTATCAATCGTATCTTTACAGCACAAATATACGTAGCAATTCATCCATTATCACTCCGTAGTACCTACGTATCTTTATGGCTCAAATATATGTAGAAAATCACCCCAGATCACTACGTAGTACCTACGTATCACTACGGTGCAAATATACGTAGTACATGGAATCTGACATATGACTCATCACCTCGTATCACTACGTAGTACTTACGTATCTTTACGACGGAAATATATGTTGTACATCGACATCTGGCACATGACTCATCACAACAAATGAAACAAAGCAATAACAACATAAACTTCTGGCGCATAATTCATTAAAATAAAAACTATAAGAAACTAAATGTAAACAATAAAGCGAACACTAAAATAACTGTACATACGTACACACACACTCGAGTATTCTACGGGCTTCCTTTGGCTTCCTACACTCCTGACTAACTTCACCAAGCAAGACTCTATGCGGCAGAAGACTTCGCTTTGTGGGTCACCCTTTTCGTGCAAAAACTTACTGCCAAGAACTAGCCCTACAGAGCCCTCGGCAACGGGGCCAGGAAAGAACAAACACCACGATATCCGGACCGTCTTCTAACCAATGCTCAACCTCTCGAACACTGTAACGACATGAACTTCATTCGGGCCCTAGCTCTCACTTGTTCCATTTGACACTACTCAGTGTATCTTCTTTCTATCTATCTATCTATCTATCTATCTATCTATACGAACTGTGTAACTGACGCAATATGTTTTTTTTTTTACATTTTGTATAGAATCTTCTGATTAATTTACCCATAGATCTGTTCAAATAACTTGATGCTTTTCATGCTGTTTTTTAATTTCATAATGCGATTATTTGATGTTTGCTATTATTTGATATTATACATTTACCTTATAAATTTTAGAGTTATATTCCGTTAATGTTATATATCGTATACATAGCACTGATCTTATGCGTATGTATGGTGTTCAAATTGTTCAATCCACCTGTTGTATAGTTCGCGCACCATAGTATGATTTGTCTTGACTTATGAAAACTAATTAAATTTTATGGTATTGTTCCCCGACCGTGAATTACCATTATGGGGAACAGTATATATTTTATAGCCCTAATATATAGTGTTTAATAAAGTCATTATAGTTGCCATATATAAGTATAGAGTAGATATGGGTATCTATTTAATAGTTATTTGACATAATACTTATGTTGTGTCGTTCATATTTCTACTGCAAAGTATGCATATAGTCATAAAATACTATAATGCATTTTCATACATTCACCTGGAGTTTCTATATTTTTAAACTACGATAATATATAGCGGTAAAAACACAATATCATGCTAAAATCGCTGATTTTAAAAGTAGCTCTATTTACTTTTAATTTGAAAGAACGCTTAACTCTTTTTGAGGTCACGTAATCGTTATTTTCGAAAGAACGACGTTCTTTACAAATTATTAAAAACTATTCTGAGTCAATCTATAAATAAGTGACAGAAGGAGAAGAAGGAGGATGATGATAAATGCGTGGGAAAACTAGACTGGCCTGATGGTGTATGCTTTCTATGGGCGGTCATTCATCAATTCCTTGCGCATTGGGATATTCCCGAGAAATCCATCCGGGAAGTGCAGAGGATGGTCATTGCATCCGCGTTTTTCAGAACCGGTTTCTTTAGTTTGTTATTGTTAATGTTTTGATGAGTCATGAGCCAGAAGTCTATGTTATTATTGTCATGACATAGCCATTGCGAAAAAATAGTCAAAAAAGTCTTTATCGCCGTCAAATCCCTACGCAGAGTCGGAAAGCATCTCTCACGCAAAGACAACGAACTGCTCGCAAAAATTCTGCCAATTCCACACTTGACCTACTGCCAATCATTATTCTCCGACGCGTCTAAAGAGGCAAAAGAATTGCTGAATCGCGGATATAATGCTGCCTCAAGAATCGCCGCAGGGAATTCGCGAAGCTTGCCCGCGCGCGATATCCTCGGATGGTCAACGCTGGACGAAAGGAGAAACAAAGCTAAACGGACATTGGTAGCGCGAATTCGGTCCACAGGATACCCTCAAGCTCTGCGCCTGCCCCAAAGGACGCGAGCTGAGGAGACGCCGGATAAAGAAGTCGGGGGAGAAGTCGGTGCCACAACAGCCAGGACGAAGATTGGAAAACAGGCGTTCCGATGCTGGGGACTATTGTCATTAAACAATTACTTTACGAATTTACCCAAACAATAACTTTTTTAATTTATTATGCTAACACATAATGTTTTTGTTTTTTTTCTACACTGCACTGCATCCAAATGCAAGCAGTGGAAATAAACCATTTCATTTCATTATTATTGTTTACTTTCATTTGTTGTGAAGAGTTATGTACCAGATGTTCATGTACTACGCATAATATTTGCGCCGTAGTAATATGTAGGTACTATGTAGTGATACGGAGTGATGAGTCATGTGTCAGATGAACACCTAACTATGCTACTTATTACAACTTGTATGTATGTATATCCATTCATAATAGTCAATTGAATCAAATCGTGTAACTGTTTTAAATATCTTAAGATTAATATGCTAAAATTTTCCTAAAACTTTTCCTTTCGTTTGGATTGCAAAATTCATTTGCTATGTCAATTATGTTAAGACTTTATTATTATATGTTTATTTGTGAAGCACGTTTAGCAGCATGTACCAGTTCAACTGTGCTTTATTTATTATGCTTCTTAACTAAGTTTTGATAAGATAAAGTGCATTGAAAGATCTCTCACTCGTAACGTCTTTGCCATAATTAGAAAGATATGTGTAACCTGCTTCTTGTCTTCTGAAATTGATTCCTTTCTATTTAATTAGCTTTTAGGAAACACATGACTCGTTTTGCAACCAAGCATTAAAAACTCAAGTTAATCAGGCATTTAATTCGCTATTTGTAAAACCTTTGGTACTGTATTATTATTTTTTAATTATGAAAACTGTAATAATGTAGAATTGTAACAAGATTAAAAATCTCAAAACTGTTATTTTTAGCTTTTCCATTACATATAATATAGGTCATTTTGTAAATAGTTTCGTTTTTTTCATTATCTTAGAAAAAATTTTTTTTATGAAATATACTCATTTATTGAGTACTAAACGGCAAAAGTGCAAAAAGGCAATGAATATCTATATGAGTTGATAGTTTCTCCACATTATAGTAAACTTACAATAATGAAAATCACGATTAGTGACCGCTACTATTGCTAAAAACTTATTTTCTATGGTGGTTCAGACTGCTGTTTGGCGCCTATCTCCATGCGGCCCATCCATGAACCAACAGTGTTGCGTGATTGTCTACTTTTACACTAAATCCACTATTCTTAAAAAATAAAAGTTATGCTTTATTAGACGTGATTGTAAAGCTGCTAACAAATCTCTTCAACGTTTTGTTGTTTGTAGCCTTGAGTCAGAACATGTGGTACTCATCTTGTGCGCATCCAGATTTTTCCAGATTTTCTGTAAATCTTGCTCTCTGTCAAATTTTACATGTTCACTATAGTTCTCTTAAAGACAGATAATTGTTATCTTCAATTGCCTCTGCAACCTGTGTTTCACTATTCTTCCTTAATTCACTAATAGGTCTTCCACTCCCACTTGCTCGAGAAAAACTAACCCCTGCTCTATCTTAAAATTCTTTCACAAGCTGCTGAATGCGGTGAAGACAATAACATTCATCTCGCATGAAATTAAGTGAATCTATACATTTTGTATTACATGATAAAATATATAGGCTCAACGTATCTGGGTTAATTTATTAAAAATAAAAGAAAGAAAATTCCCTTCATCAGATACTATCTTTAATGATATTCAGTTTTTTAACTGAATCAAACTAACTCAATCTTTAACTGAATATAATTAAAGATAGTATCTGATGAAGTGAATTTTCTTTCTTTTATTTTTAATTTTGTATTACATCTTAACTGTGCGTTTCAAGAAAGAATTGCATATTTTCTACAGTAAACTCCTAAACTATCTGATTACAAACACTAATCTTTAATGCAAGCAGAAAGTCTGATATAGCAAACAGATCATGTACAATACGCATTTAATTGGTATGCAATAAACTTGTAGACAACATAGAAATTAATATTAAAATTAGAATTTACGTCGCCATTAAAATCTTTTAGAATGTAGAGTAATATTATGAAAAAATATCAACTAATATCGTTCAGTATTTTATTCTATATATTGTTACAAATAGACTGAAACAACGAAATTACTTACGGAACGGCCTGTAGAATAATATCTAATAATGTATATTCAAATAAATAAATATAGTATGTATATAAAAAAAGCAATACATTATTACATTTCTTTTATATATACTTCAAATAATTTAACATTTTAAATGTTTAATCTTCACATATTTTTAATTTTATATTTTCAAAAATATTTTTTATAGGGCCTTTCAGATAACTATAAGTTGAACCCACTAAAACCATACCCACCAATAAGTAACAATAAATTATCCTCCAAGGAATATTGTCTACCACCTGATTTGCTATCAAAAGGTAAGGGATATCTTTTATCTATATAATTTGTCATTTATCTTCAGTAAGATTTAATAATTTTTTTCAATGTAAATGAGAATTTAATTTATAATCATTTTTTTTTGTAAATTTTCAAATACTAAACATGGTATGTAATCTACTGTAATTAAATGCTTTTAGAATTTATTGATTATAATATATGGTAAAAACAATATTAAAACATAATGAAATTTTCATTATATTATGATTTATTTCATATGTAGATGACAATCAAATATTACTCATTATGATAGACATGTAAAACATTTACATAATTATTTATAGAAAAATGTAATACATTTTTATACTAAACATTAAATCGGTAAATTTTACCAAAATTTTGCAATTATCGATAAAACATATTCTGTTACCAATAAACAAACTTTATTTCTAATTTCATGTTTAGACAAAAATGTCTTTTGGAGTAAGTTTTATTCTTTTAATGAAATATCGAAAATTGTGTCCCATAGCTACATACTATTTATCAATATTAATTCATTGATCAAAAAATATAATTGGCAAGAGTAGGAATTTCGTTAACTATTATATTTGTGCTTATATTTCTGTCCAAATATACCTATTTGGATAAAAGTTGGAATAACAATATTTTTATATTAAAGCTAAACTTTTTATTTCGCTGAATTTACTTTTCAAAACTGATTATCTAATTATTATCTGAATTTATTTAGGTAATCAAGCGGACTAAACGACGTATTTATAACAAAATTTTGAAGGAATGTGCCGAAGTGGTGGGAACTGAATTTGATCATTTTTGATCATTAACTCTCTGACATAACATCATAAACCAAACAAGGTTCTTTTGCAAACCCCCACAATGGATTGGTGGACGTCAAGTTACCATTAAGAGATTAACTGCAGGGGAGTAAAGTCTCGGCATCATTAAACCATCATCGCCATCAATAACTGACCAAAACCCTTCTACCTTGACATATATGAAGATCCTTTCTTAGAAGCACCGACGTGGAGAAAATTAAAACTTGTGATAGCTGGGCAGAGAAAATCATCATCATATGGCAAACATTCACACTAAAAAACTACCTAAAGAATGAAAAGCACTATAATATGGTAACCGAGAGGTGTTAATATAACTATACGTATTTTTATCACCAATTTATCACAAGTATGCAGCTTATTTACATAATAAATTTACACAATAAACTTCTTTTGGCAAAAATCTGTTTCTTTGCTACCTGATTCTTTATTAAACTTATATCCACAAGTGTGTCATGGCTGTTCACATGGCTATCGAGTCAATATACAGCCACTGAGCGTCAATTATGCTACCTACCTCACACAGAAACCAAATATGACGTATGCTGCTCTCGTGTCGTTGCTATAAGCAAATTCAAGGTCAATAAAGAAAGAAGTAACTTGTTATGTAAAGAAGCAGATTTTTGTGCAACATGCAACTTATATAGCAAAGAAGTTACTTCTTTAGTAGTGAAACAGCATAATTGTGATCAAAATACGTAATTATATTTTGACACCTCTCGGCCACTATACCTACTATAAACCAAGCTGTGTACCACGTCTAAGAAAAAAATTAAAGGAACTGACTAAACTGAACCAATGCAACAACCCATTATGAAACCTTTCACCTCTAGGACTCAAAAGCAGAAAGACATCAGGTCTAAGAAAAATCTGGCGTGACAGACGAAATGATAATAAAACTCGTCAATACAGATTACTGGCCAAACAATATAATTACCCTAATATTCGTTAAAATATTTCCATGGAACTTAAGACATAACCATAAATATCAAATCAATTTCAAGGAGCTTTGTAGGAAATACGAAAAGCAGGAAACCAAACGTAAAAATCACAAAGATACCCAAATATCTCAACACACATGCACTAACATCCAACATCAATAATGCTCTCCTAGAAGACCAATATATAGCTTTAGCTACTATGCGGAGAAGTTTCCAATCCAGAGGAGGGTTTCACGACCTACAATTTACTATTTTACAATTACAAATCTAATGTACTAAGATAGCGTTTCATGAACTACAAATTGAAGAATTATTATTGCAAACGATTTTTACAAATCTATTAATAAAAATCTATAAATCTACATTGTTTGGTTTCTCCAATAACAAATCACAATTGAGTCACGTGACTGACACACGGGAATTCCCTACGAGAATATTGTAAATATATTTACGAGAGAAAAAAGTATTAGTAAATGAATATAGCTATGCACGTGCTCTGTTTGATATCTAGTGATGATGATCAGCGTCGACCGAGACATTTTAAAGTTCGTAATAAGTTTCTCTTTGACTTCAAATCTAAGTTCAGACTGCCACGAGATACAGCGGAAACTTTAATGGAAGATACCCAATATGACATTAATAGATGAAAGGAAACTCTATATAACTACCCCGAATTATCCCCATCTAAAGTTTCCATTATATTCAAAATCGTAAAATTGTGTATATTTTTAATTTTTGCCAGATAGTACGATAGGTATTACACGTTATTTAAAACATGAAGTTATCATACGCTTACAACGTACGTAACTTTCATGATTACTGTTAATACAGATTATTATTCTTATTTTCAATTGATATACATATACATATAATCTTACACAACTTAATAAATCTGTGTGAATTGTTTAGAATCATAATTATGCACTATAGCTAATAATGTCACAGTTATGTAATTTTCTTTCATATTTAGAAGCTTATTTAAAAAAATAATAATCACATTTCAAATTTTCTGCATAAATAGTAATTAGGTCATATTACTTCTTTCATTATAATATTCTTACGCGTATTTTCCTTTTTCAGTATTTTTTAATATATACATCAAGTACTCTTAATACTTCTCTTTATATACATTTTCAGAATTTCCAAATATATTTCCCAAGCCAGAATTTTATAAATTCATTGACCGTGAAGTAAAGAAAGACTTAAAGTACATAAAGAGTCCATCCAATGGGCCAAATAAAGACAGGTTTCAAGTGAGTCTATAATATTTGTTAATTTTTACATACTCGTGGTAGCCAGTTCGTTTATCTCTTTTTCACATTTTTAAAAATCTAACCCATCAAATGATTGAAATTGGCACAAACCCTTTTGCCTTAATTGACTTACTCACATAATTTGCTTGGAAGTCCAAAATTATTTAATTGTTTAGTATTCGTAATAAATAATATATCACTCATTCTTTTTGCAGTAGAGCATTATTTTAATGTAGTATATTTATATTCTTAATTCAATTTTTATAGAAGAAACTCAATGGATTAATTAATAAGTAATGCTAATAATATTGTTGTTTATCAAGCATTCCTAAGACCTAAGTCAATGGTCACCATAAAACCAACTTATTATGTAGTAAACTAAGTTAATTTATGATATGCGAGAAGTAACTAAAGACCGGTCTCTACCTTTATAATATGAAATATAGGGTTACTGGATGTTGTAGATGACTAATTTAGTGTTACACCGTACATGCCCATAATTATAATACCAATATATATATACTGACTTTTTCTATATTATTATACCTAAAATAAAAGACAAAAGGAATATATGGAAATAAGACAAAATGAAATAAGACTAATTGAAATAAGACCAAATGAAATAAGACGAAGTGAGATGCCACCATACATACATCAGATATAGACCGCGTTTAGTTTTATTCCAATATAGTATCACAACTGAAATTTCGTGTGGGTGTTGTGTTTTTAAGTTGTTTATTATCTTCAACATAAGAATAAATGTTTTTGCAAGACAAGGTTTATAGATATGTAATAATCTTAAACATTATTTCTTATTTATCTCTAACTGTAACGTTACATTGTCACGTACAATGGTCTTAATTACTGCAGCATAAACTGTGTGAACAATCGCAGCAATATATAAATAATCAAAGAAATTATACTAACACTCAGTTATCCATTTAGAACTAAACTTAATATCTCTTAGTGTTTTTCTTTCAGTATTTCGAT
Organism: Invenusta paracnida; assembly: GCA_036023295.1. Lineage (NCBI taxonomy): Eukaryota > Metazoa > Platyhelminthes > Proseriata > Coelogynoporidae > Invenusta > Invenusta paracnida. The sequence continues at coordinate 9,537 of JAYRBW010091093.1, forward strand.
TTTTGAAACATTTTATATTTCTGTTATAGGACTGAATTTTATATCTATAATTTGTTTATTCTTTTATTTTAACCAAGTACACTTTATAGAAAGCAAATATTTATTTTGCAATGTAAAATATTAATTATTTTGCATATTTATTAACTATTATTTAATTATAATGCATAAATGATATCGCACTTAAATTTTTTAACAGTTTATCTGTGCTGCAGTTATTTTTGTTTGTCTTTATCATATATCATTAAATTAATTAATTATACTATTATAATAACATATGCGGAAAGTATTTTATTGATAAAATCAAAGAAGAAAAGGAATGCATATATTATATATATAGAGAGAGAGAGAATAATATTTTATAATAAAAATACATACACTATATGTTTTTGTATTGTCAGGTTTACAAGGACTACTTCAATCGACTAATTGAAAGATTTTATACTTATCATCATTTATTAGCTGATGTCAAACGAGAGTACGATATGGTCATAAACCATTATAAAGAAACATATACAACACTAAGGAATTTGTCAGTAAGAATTTATTAATTTTTCTAGTATATGCCATTCTGTAATAATCAGGTTTAAGTGTAAACAAAATATTACTTTCCATCTTAAAAAAGAATTTTATTAAGGCTGCCTAAATAGTTGTATTATTCATGCAAAATATTAAAAATATGATTATATTCATTAAAGGGATTTCAAAGATAAATTATGTTGTTTTTGAAAGGAAGTAAATATTTTCCATGTTATTTGACTTATTATATAGTCGACATATTTTTTTCATATACAAATAATCAAAAAAGATGAATATTTATAACATTTTATTATTCTTTAAAATATATAAATATAAACAATTAATTTGGTTGAAGAATTTGATATTTTACAAAGCATAATATTTCAATTAATAATATAATAGGTAATTATACATAATATATTATACGCAAATAAAATTATCTTTGGTCCATATTTATCTACATTAGTAATAGATAACTAGATTTGACTTATTTTAGGAATTGGAGCACACATTGGTTCGGTTTGCTGATGAAACAATTGAACGGCATAACATGGGCATTACAAGAGGTTTGTATTACATAACTATAAAAACGCTTACAATTAATTTATATAATTTCTACATTGAAATATTAAATTAGAAGTGATTATCATTATAAAATGCCTGTCTTTTGTGTTCACATAAGCAAAACATTAACTATGGTTTAATCTTATTAAATTATATTTAGAATTTTCCTACATTTTAAAATCCGTACAACAATAAATAATTACACTGCACCTGACGGTTTATATTATAGTTAATTAGTGTTTGAAGATTTATTATTTTACAGTTTTTTTGACAAAGTCTTAAACTCTTAATCAAATTAATTTCTTTCATTTTAGAGTAATTCGTTCATATAATGTAAAGCTCGTTTAATGTTGTACGTATGTATATTGGTGTGTATATTATATGTTATAAAGAAATGCTGATTTAAAATTTGAATTATAATATTTCTGTTGACTTATTTTCAACCAGCTACAACCAATATATTTATCTGTAATTTTTGCTTAATTTTTTATCTATTTTTCTGTCTACTGGATGGTTCTCGTTTTTTCTAATGTGTCATTTAAATTATTCCTATTATTTATATATTTCATTTGTATCCACTGTTTTACGTATAATCTCGCAGAAAAAAATGCTCTTAAAGACAAATTGAGGAAAACATACGAGGAGTCCTGGAAACTATGTGACGACAGAGAGGATCTTCGAACCTTTGTACGGTTCAATATGAAATTTTTAGTTCAAATAATGAATCATGTTTGAAATAGTATTATACATATATAACATCTCAGCGAACGAGGGGACTCCTTGCATAATCTATCATTTTTATGAACAATAGAAAATCTTAAATGAAAATTGGAAATCAGTATCTTTAGAGGACACTTTCATAATTTAAATATGTACAAAATCTTTCAATTTCTGTTAAAAATATGATAAAATGGGAAATTTTACCCCGAATTTACATAATTCATAATTATCCAAAAAGTTGCTTCAACGGATGTCAAATTGCGTTGACTGCTAAATACAATACTGTGAGAATGTTAAAGTTCATATTCAAATTTTAATTGAAATATATTTCACTTTTTTCATTTTTAAGGAAATTTACCCTTTTGCCATATTTCTAACAGTTATATCAACATAAATTTTCTAAATTTGAATAATACAAATATTCATAGAGGTATAGATTTGAAATGTTCTCCAATATAGTAGATATTTCTATCGTTAATAAAATTGCATGGAGCAATAAATCTACTCGTGCTCTATTCCTCCTTGATAAAAATGTAGAGATAATATTTGTGTAGGGTTTTTACTTTCATATAAGTTTGAGAACTTATTGAAGCACCCTCAAACTATTATATATAATATGTAGTATAGGGGGGGGGAGGGGTTAAAAAATACCCAATTTTGTATTTACTCTCGAGGATCCCTAAGTTCACAACCAAATGATTTGAATATATATTATTGTAAATAGTAAAATGGTAAATATTATAGATGAATAAAAGACTGATTCAAGGTTGCCAATGGTAGATACAGATTTCCATTTGCTTTAAATCACTTGTTGGGCCCCTGAAATGTCCAGGACGTCAGGGATTACTCCTTTGATGACTAATTTTGAAATGGTGCAATACAAATGATTTTAAATTATATTTTCAACATCACATCCAACAAGAAAGCTACACACTGAATTAATTATTGATTTCAAAACTGAGGAATCTTTCATAATGGTTCTGACGTCAGCATCCAGGTCCTCCAGAACGTCAGAGAATACTCCTTGTAAGACTTTTAATATATGACTAAATATATTAAGACTAAAAATATGCAATTAAATATATTTGTCATCTGGTAGCATTTATGATTATTGTAATTGCCTTTGAAGTTTGTTTAGCTTAATAATATACTGTAGTCTATGTACAGCTTCGAAAAGACTTTCTCCTGAAGGTCTAGAAGAACCCAGATGCTGCAACGGCACTATGAAAAGTATGTAAACCAATTAAAAATATAAATATGTTGCGCAATTGATAATGGATGGTCTATATTTTATTAGGATCGTGTAACTCTTTTATTCCATGAACAGTGATTTGAAGACCATCTCCTGAAGGTTCAGTACGGACCTAGATGCTACAACTGCACAATGAAACGTGTATAATAAAATATTAATTGCGAAAATGATATACCTTCAATATTGGTTGTTTGAAATATTTTATAAAATGATTAACTATTTTCATTTTAAAGCTGTCACACAATAAACATCTCCTAAAGGTCTGGATGCTATGGACATTACAGCAACAGCACAACTCTACATGTTAGCTGGGTATTATTATACTATATACTAGACTGTGGTATTGTTCCAATGTTATTTATTACGAAATTAAAATATTGAAAAAAATTTATTTCCGAAGTTTTGCCATTTTTTGACGTCTGGGATTGCAAAACGGCCCTGTTGGACCATCAAGGCGGTGATAGATGACGATGGAACCTGTAAGGTTGGAATCCTCTCATAATTTGGGATATTGGGATGTAAATGTAATCAATTTTGTGAATGTTTTCTTAATTTCACAGTCATTTTTAATAACTGGGTATTTTTACGCCCCCGCCCCCTACGATGATTTTTGATCTTGGCTGTTCTACTGTTCTAACTTTATATAATAACTATTGCATGAAAATTATATTACTTAACCATTTTACTTAACCTTTTATTATTTAAAATTATAAGTATTTTAGCGTAAGATTTTACCAACACAATGTTATCTTTTACTTTCTTTCAGATCTGTTTTTAATTGTTTATATCATTAATACATATTTTTGTTATCAACAAAACTGCACATTAAACAACCGAACATATTATTTAAATATATAACCCAATGAGACTATTCTTGCTACGGGTGCTATAGGTGCTACCAGAAAGTTTTGTCGGATTTTCATACATCAATAGATTGACACTAGTTCTGATCTTGTAATTCTCTATTTTTTTTTAGATATTTGTAAAGCTTTTTAATGATAAATTTATTTTCATAACAATATTTAATGAATGTTAGCAAGAAACAATATTAGATAATACATTTAAGAAAATACATTGAATATCAAAACTTGAAATTGAAAGACAAGACTTTCCGGTAGCACTTATATTTACATGTGCACGCATTATCATGATCAAGGTACAATACCTCTAAATATAACACCAATTGCATGCCATAATCAATTTGTACGATAACTTCCATATTTTCGGTAATTTATAGATAGCAAATTTGAAAGCAGAGCTAGAACCAGGTAGTTTTATTATAAAAAATGCTCTGGCGATGAAGAAAGCAGTGGCTTCTGATAAAGCCTGGTTACAAAGTCAAGTTAAAGCAAAAATGAACCATCATGCATTGGAGTCATCGAGTGATACATTTGATTTTGGTTCCGTTAAAAAGAAGTACATGTAAGTAAATTAACACCTTTGACAAAATAAATCCGCGCACGACTATAATATTTCATAGATTCTTAATTATATATCAATTTAGTGGCAATCAGTCAAAAATTATATATAGTATTCACAGCTCCGAATGAAACAATTCATTTCGAATCCTACTTCATCACATGGTAAAAATATCAAAATTCTGTAAGAAATATTTAACTGTCTCATTTTAAACTGATATAAAATTAATATTCAATTATCGCAGTTCAGATTAAAACGCCAGTGCCACGCGTTTAGATTATTTGTTTTTAAGAATTTTCGAAATTAAGACAATCAAAAATTATATTGAGATGATCAATGTATGTGATAGTTTCTTTTTAACAGTAATAATAAAGATTTATTGACAGTTTTGCATAAATGTTGCAGACCAAATCAGTGGTAAACCGCAATTTAAAAATCATTTCTCGATTTCGTGAATCTTGAAAAACGACTGGTCAGAATCAATAGCAAATGTGTTTGTAACAACCCAATCAAATGCTGCAGGTTTAAAAGTTGTATTCAAGCCTATAAAGCAAGCGGGTGCCATCCAACCGTATTCGTGTGCAGAAAACGAAAAAGCGCGACACATACACTGCCATCAGCAATGCTCCATTCCTATTTTTTCCAATTTTTAAATAAAACTGTTCTTATCCATACGACTGATCAGCGTTTGTCTTCCCTTTCATTAATAGCTATGCATTATTGCATCGAGATTAATATACGCGATTATTTGTGAAACATTTTATAAAGAAACAGCCACGCGGACTTTAAAAAATGTATTTTTTTATTAAAAATAAATATTCAATTAGAAGTTATGAAAGTATCACTCATTCTCACTATATTGAGTTTGTCTATTCGTTATTATAGCCTGTTATTGTTTTCTTATTTTACTTACCTATAAGACATTAACATTTCATTATTTTATTTTTTACTTATTTGTATAATCAAGAAGACTATTTTTTATATAAATATACATTCAAGAAATATATAGACTTAACTGCTCTATATTTAAGCCTTTAAAAGTACATTATTAACAAACGTAAAATTGCATTTAGGTGATTGAATGATCCGCCCGCACCCCCTAAAAATTAATCCTAAATCTGAAGTCAAACGTCTTAGTTTGAATTAAGATTTTTCTATAATGAAGTACGATTTTTTCATTGATATCTGAAAACTCTATTTATTACGTGTTTTATTAATTATTACTAAATTTACAGACTCAATTAGAAGGTTGTGACAAAATTGGTTCCACTTCTGTTTTTTTATATTTCCTATTAGATGCATTTTACGATGATGAGATAAAGAATATGTCCGAAACTAAATGTGATAAATCTGTAGATTTAGTCGATAATATTATTTAAAGCTTTATACTGAGCAAGTAAACGTAAATTGGTCCTATGTTATAGATTAAACATTTACTCGTGAAAAATGATAACAATGTTATACTTATATAGGTAAACATTTAAAAATATAATTATATAACATTTATTATCATTAGAAATTAATTCCTATCAGTGTTTTATATTTCCTAGATTTGCAATGCTTAATATTATAAATTTATAACATAATTTGTAACATATTTCATATTTAAATATTTGGTTATCATATTTTATATTTCTGATATCAATAGTGTATGTAATCAAAATAGTGATATATTTAACTTAAATTAAATAGTATAAAATTGATAATTTTTGCCAACATCCTTTTTGCCACATATTATTAAAAATATTAAATAATTAAATAAGCAGCTTTTAAAAGAATAACAAATTTATACTTAAATTTAGACATATTTTTAAAAGTTGCTTATTTAATTGATATATCAATAAAAAAAGTCAAATTTCATTAGCATTCATTGTTTTGAAAATATATCGTTCATGTGTTTCAATTATTATAAAGTATAAACTAATTAAATAAGTAATTTTAAATGAATAAACAATTTTATATCTAAATTTAGACATACTATCACTAAAAAATCCGATTTCATTTATAGCATTCATTGTTTTGAAAATATATCGTTCATAATTTTTAATTATTGAATATCGTACGTACAATAACCACGTTTTAAAATTATCTACGTACATATTATCTTCAAAATGAATACTATATTTGTATATTACACTACTTAGATTAGATGTTTTATATTTTAGACAAATGAAACGGGAAATTCGTCGATCTGGACAGAAGACCGTAAAAATTAAAGTTGACCACCAACATACTGCTCCACTTGTGGACTTTGAGGCTGTGAACAATGATCTCGCAAATGCAGGCATATTACACTGGGATCTAAAGGAAAATTTGTACCATTTAAAATGTCAAATAAAGTTAGTTAATTCGTTTCTTTAAAAATTAATATGTAGTTTTCTTCATTTAATATGCCATAAGTTTAATATTATATGGTCTATAAAGTTTTTCGCAAAGCACAAAAGCATTTCAAACGTTTAAGTCATTTCAAATTCGTTAATCGCTTTATTTTGTAATTACATGTGTTTATGAAATGTTCATTAATATATAAAAGATTATTATTTTAGTAAAATATCATTAATTCATTTAGTTAAAAATTATTTCTACTTATAATCTTCCTGAAATTAATTTGAATATAAAGATCAAATTGTTTAAAACTGTATTTTTCATTAATTATCAATTTTATTATCTGTCATTACATATATGTTTCGTGTACTACGTACACTATGAGATAATGAAAACATCATAAATTAGATTTTAATTATATGATGTAAAATAAAGAATTATAGGTACACAGTATATATAATATCTATGAGGTTTACTGAAATCATAATATGAAAAGCATTTTTATTTCAGAGAGCTCAATAAGAAATATGAACTAATAAAAACAGAAAGAAATACATATTCAAACACAGTTGCAGAAAGTATCTCAAAAATGCGAGAGTAAGTTTATAACGCATTTTATATTGCTAAAAGGAGACAATGTATGTACATATGTGTATTATTAATAATACGGGTCTATATTCTAGTATAATCTAATTATTGTTAAGGTCATGTGCGCTTAGACGAAATATATCTAACGATTTTATATATAAGACAAATTCATTTGTAATATGAATTATTTAATAAGTTTGTTAAATCATGTTGGGACATTTGAAATGAAAATGAAAATGTGGCTGGAATTAATAATATTTAGTTACATACACATATGTATATTGAAACAAAAATAATTTAATCTAAAAATAAATATTGTTCTCAATTGGGTACCATATTATACAGACATAAAGTTTTAGTCTTTATATTTGTGCAGGACAAATTTCATTTTTTGCATTGATTTTATCTTAAAAAATTCGAATGTACAAATTTAGAGAAATTCCATCGTGACTGACAGATATTTGGAAAAGTTCATAGGCCTATCATAGCCTTACTTGGTATCTAAATAAATATTATATTTCAAATGATGATATTGCAGTTTTCCATTTCATAATTTTTAAATATATTTTTCGAATCGGGTTATATTTATTGTATTGCGAGTTACGTTTGAATTCATTTATAAACCGGTAAATATTTAAATATAATTTGCAATAAACAATTAATACAAGAGTTGGTTTATTAAACACTCGTGAACAGTTCATGAGTGTATTCCAGGTCATTACTCTTCAATTTTTAAACATTTATATATAGTTACAATTATAGTATAGTTATTAATCGATACTGAGAAAAGATTAAAAGTAGATTGAACAATTTAAATATGTAAAAAAACTAAAATTACCGAACAGTGCTCTATGTATACATCGAATGTGTGTTTGTATATATATACAGGGGACTGCGAATATGTATTTTTATTGGCGTTGGGAAGCAGATTCCTTCTGTAGGTTTCTCTGCGCAGGTACCTCAGGAACAGATGTTTGGTGTCTTCTTTGGCACTTTCGTCACAGTCCATACAGGTGGGGCTGCTCTCCTTCCTGATCTTCCAGAGGTATTTCTTCAGTAGTGGACGCTTCCCGGTTCTCAACTGAGTGGATACTGATGCCCTCTTTCCTTAGAATTCCTTCTGTCTTGGGCTGCAAGCACCTGATATTTTAATAATATTCTGAATGGATTATTCTTGTTCTTGGTATCATGCGCAGATCTTCTTTTGATCGCCAGAGTTACAGCATCGACTTCAATAGGAACGTCTTCATGGTGAATGAAGACATTCCCGCTTTTATGGCTTCATCCGCTCTTTTCAACAGATTTCATGAAATTTTACTGGACTAACTTCAATTTTGTCTAACTTCCCATTTCCATATAAATGTCCTCCTGGTAGAAAAAATTAATAGTTGCCATAACGTAACCAAAACTTGTATCTATATTACTTATCATTAACTATTAGAAATAAGTTTTTACTTACTTAACAATTATATGTACAAATTTCTTTTCCCATAATCAGTTGTTGGTAGATATCTTCTTTGTGACCAGTTCAACGGATTCAATGAATTATTTTGAATAGACTGCATAATTATTTATACGTGTACATATGTTTATTTTGTGATGTACATAATATACATAATATATTTAAGTGCGATATTATAGACAAAAACACTTTTTCAGAACTTTACCAGTTAGGGTTTGAGCATTCTCGTCAAAAATTTCAAAAATTGTACTACTGTAATTAGGTACCAATAAATAAGTTTTCTTCCATTTTAAAGAAATAAAATCATATTTGGTAATACTCTAGATTTTACAGTTTAAAAATATCAAAATTTCGTCTCTAGCATATTTAATTTTGTTTAATTTCAATAAAATCTTAAATAATATGCATAATATACACATAAATATTACCTATTTGTGACAAAATGTATTAAAAGTGACATTATTTTCCTGTATTTTAAATGGTTAGCCTTTAGTATTGCACAGTTCTTGCGTTTTTCAGTTAAGTGATATACCACTGTGTTTTTATAGCATATACATCGGAATAGTCTAGTGATAGTTAGAGTAGACTAGAAAGCAAACTTAACTCTATGACAGAATACTCGGATTATTTTACCTTTTTAAACCAAAACTGTCATACCAATCTAGATATTAGGAAGGAATTTATCTACATAGGTAGACCGATATGTGTAGCTTATAACTAGATTATAACGCAGTGACTTCTCTTTTGCTTTATCAAAATCCTGGCTACGGAGAAACCCCTGTCTAAATTAAATATCTATACCTGTTTACACTAATAATTTTACCCAAAATTACAACATGAAATGTGTACTATTCACAGAAACCTGCTAGGATCCAACGCAAAGCACAGCTCCAATCGCTCCCTTGTACGTGGTGTGTTAGAGCATCTCTTTCGCATGATCGAATGCATCCAACAGACGCCACATCACAACGCGACAACAGTGAACGCCGCCGCACCTGGTGCCCCTGAGAACCGTCTCCCTGCAGCAACTGTCAGTATGAGCAGTGTCACCACAACTAACACTACAACTACAACTGTAAGTGGTGGAGGTGGCGGTGGGAGCAGCAGTCACCTTCCAGATGCACCGAGCTACGTAGAGATCACGGGAAACACCATCAACGTGCGCATACCTATAGATATTCCGCCAGAGGCTTTTTACGCAGTCGCTCGCCTTGCGGTGGAGTCGCTACTCTGTCTCTACCCGGGATGTCTCATGCGAGAGCCAGAGAAGGTCTACGAAGCACTAGAGAACATCTCCCCAATGAGTCGTACGCATACGGGTAAGTCGAACAAAGGCATTAACTCCCGTGGACAAAAGAAGTTGCGCATTGAATAGTTTGCTAATGTAGCTCTGACAATTCAAACATTATTTTATGTATCTATCTTTAACGTATATTTTTATATTATCATATGGATATTTTTTCGAATTGTTTTCATGTATGAATATGTTCTTCACTTTATTTAATTTTACTTTGAAAAAACTCAACGAGATATATATCGTATGTTTCACAATACTTCATTAAAATGTACTGTATTTGAATAAATGTGTTATTAGTAAATATACTATGAATTAAAAAATCGGTATGCAGCTTTTTTTTAAAATATACTTGATACGGATGTAAATATTTAGTATACATAATATATATACGAATAAGGTAAACAAATTAGCTATAATTTTATACTGTCTAGCTAAAAATATTATATTTTTAAAAAGAAACATTAAAAGTACATTAAAAATAACTCTCAGACGCAGTCATAAACATTAGTATGCTACAACAATATTTTTGAAATTAAATATAATTATAAAAAGTAGAATTTGCCATATTACTGTGAAAAACTGTTGACAATGTATACTGCTAAAACATATTTTCCTTCTGCAATTTAAGAAATATATATATTGCAGAAAGGCTATAATATTATATGCAATAGTTATATATTTTATGTTCTAATGAATTAATTACGTATAGTTGTTCTTAACAATGTTTTGTGTAATAATATTTATAGTAGCTATAATCTTACTATATAATTATGAAACGATTATTTTTATTTCTCACTACAATATAAAATTGTTTGACAAATTTTACCCGCATATAAACTATGTAATAAAATAAACTGAACAATACATTTAAAATAATATTATCGTGCTTTAATGCTAAAATACATACAAATATAGTACAAGTATAAATTATGTATATATCAATATCTTCGGTGAAATATACTTGTAATAGTTTACAATACAGTAGTTACGGGAAGTACGAGTAAAGTGTATACATATTACATAGTCATGCATGTAGTTAGAAAAGAAAAATACATACTCTAGATATACATTAGAAATATATTAATAATTGCATACGTTAAGGTACAATAGATATACTGTATGTAATAAGCAAATATTTGTAAAATGCCATACTGTAAATACAAAATATATATTATGCAAAGCTATAAAATATTTTTTACGATAGATACGTATAATATGTAGTAGAGTTACGTATATCAACTACTAAATAAATACAAGTATAATAATTTATAGATGTACTTCTATATTACGTTATGCTAACTATACATAATTATTAAATATTTCCTAGTTTTATAACAGTGATAAATAAAAGAAGCAAAGGCTCCAGCTAAAAGTCTACATACTACTTATGTCAGATAATTTAATAACTAGCTTTGTCTTCAATCTTGACATCTGTAAGATGAAATAAAATATTTAATATATCTAAATATCATTATGATTAAATGGAACTAAATTTTTAAATAAATATAGGGGAAAATTGGATTATATATATATATGGTTAATTTCTAAAAATAGGACACTAAAAACGTGAAAACTTCAATCAATCAAAAGAATATTAGTCCAGTCTGTTAACGTCAAAAATAGGGCTGATAGTTACAAATATGACTAAAGCACCAAACTTTTTTTGTGAACAGTACATACCCTAAGCTATAATTTCT
>JAYRBW010091104.1:0-21375 GCA_036023295.1 Invenusta paracnida
CCAATCACTGAAAGCTATTTTTAGACAATCATTGATTTAGTCTATTTAGTACTTATCGCTAAAAATAATTGTTGTGGAATTTTAAATAAAATCCTATCATTTTATTTACACTTAGTGTTACATTATGTTTTTAAGTTTTAAAAAGAGCCAACCTTATTTTTATTTAGTATTTTTCGGTGATTCTAACAATATAATTTTAGTTCTTACCAAAGAAATAGGTAGCTCTCTATTTTACACTAAAGTGAACTATTTTTATAAGATAGGGAAACAGTGGTTGCTATGTAAACTCTAGGCCCCTAGCAGCGGTTGCTATGTAAAATATCATTTTTCTCATATCTGGGACATTTCCAATATATGTATGTTGAAATTTTTATCAAAATCGATTAAAGTTTAGGGTATGTTATTGGGTCTGTAGAAGAAGAAGAAGAAGAAAAACAATAATAACAAAAAATCGATGTTTGCACCTTGATATCTTAGGTTCTATAATTGTTTTGAAGTTGAAAATTGACTCACTGATACATATTTGGCGGCGCTCTATGATAGAAGTTAAATCATTTCAAAATATAAATTAGTGTTTAAATGGTAGCGGTTTAAAAAATGACCGTTCTTGTGGTATTCTAATATACCTTCTGTACGTAGGTTACTTGCATGAGCTCACAACCTACTGCCTTAGGTTTAGATATGTAGGCATACATAGTTATACTATTCATATATAATGCGTATTAATTGACAACTAATGGATTCATTTCTCAAGCTGGGTAAGCTAAAAGAGATTCTAGATGACGGTTTGTAATCGTTTTTATTTCCAGGCAACCCATAAACTAATCGTAGCCTGCTTCTTTTTTAAAAGTTAAAAAATGTATTTTCAGCATATTGGAATGTCAGTTTATAAGTGTCTCGACGCGTTAATTGCAAATCTTTTTCTACTCCTTTCTATTAAAATCGAGACAAACTGCTTTCAATATCCTTATACTTTCTACCAGAAGATGGACCAATACAACTTGTTATTCCTTTTAATCTGTCATATAAAATCATTCCTGGAATCTGATAAGCTCTTGATAGAGAATATATATCGAATTCAGGCCGTCCCTCGCTTATGCTGCAAGTATTTTCTTCGATTCAACTTTCAATTTTAGACAAATCGAATGAATAGAACATGTTTTATTTTCATTCTATTTTTCAAATAATGTCAATTACTTAATAATTGGTATCGTTTTTACTATGCGAGGGCCAACTTTAACTAATAGTCTTTTAAAGTGTTGCTTGTTCATTCTGATAAACCTTTGGAACATAGATCATCAGATCTCATATCATACCACAGGCTTGTTGTGACAAAGACACCATTATCACTGTCATGTATATATTGAATGGCACCATTGTCTTCTAGTTTTCTTTTTCTTTTTAATATATAAATATAGAGCACACAACGCTGATACCTTTCTACTTTTCATTTTAAATTGTTAATAATTAAATATTTGAAAAAAAAACCAAATCGAAGAAATAAACAGAACCGTGTGGACGCCGAATTATATCCTTCAATAGAAAGTTTCACGTACTCAGCTGATTTAATTTCTTTCCCTTGTTTTTACATTTAAATTTTTCATTTCAAATTTTTTTGAGTTTTGTTTTTATACATGCAGGAACCATGATTTTGTTACTTCAAAATGAATAACTAGCAGTATATTTAGAAAATATTTCATAATTTAAATTTGCATTATCTTATGTACCAAATTTAACTAAATTTCAAATTAAAATATATTTTTCAATATTCAATTAAAAAAGCTTTATATATACATACAATTTAATACAAGAATAAAGATTAACTATAGAGGGAGATGAAGAGGTTAATGTCAAAAATATAAATTAGAGTTGAACAAATGTATAAAAGTGTAAAAAATTAATTGATGAGTTTAGAGAGGTCATTTAGGTCAATTTGTCAGTTATTGCAAGATACATTTTAAAATATTAAATGTGGCCGATATCACTCATTAAAAATTACAATGATGTGTACAATAAATTTTCAATATAAATAAATAAAATTAATGCCCCAAATAATAAATAGCCTTAAGATCAATATTTTAAGAATATAGTTGAGTTTAATTTACTATTGCAATATTATAAATAATAAATTACAAAGCTAACTTGGACTCTGTTTGGATTTTTCAATGATGATTAGGTAATATAAGTCAAATGAATTATACATAATGCATGAAACTGTCTATTAATGGCGCGAAAAATTCAATATAGGTTTTTGGTTAAAATAAAAAATGAAAGTATTGAATTGAAATGTATTTGACGAGTTTAGTCCATTTTACCCTACTGTTGTTATTATCCATTATGTTGTAGTGTCATTTTGTTATAATCATTATTTTAGTCTGTTAGATATTGATAATACCTGAATAGAAATATATTTTATATTATTTATATTTAAGTATAAAGTTATTTATTCAAACTTTGTTATAATTGTTTCAATAGTAAATTAATTATTAATATTATAGAATAGTATGTAAACTGTTTTCACCGTAAGTAACCTATTCGGTTTACAGGATTTCGTATGGGGTGAACGCTCTTTTATTTTATTAAAATATAAGCATTTAAGCTGAATAAGTAAACATTTGTCATATTTGAAATATTCAGACTTTCGTAATAAAAAAATAAAAAATTTCAAAACTAGATTTCATTGTTTTTAATCACGTTATAAATTATTCACACAAAAGTATACACACCTATGCATGTGTTTTCGAATAAATAATGGCAAGTTACTTAGTAGGTAATAGTATATTTTGTAATGAATAAATTCTTACAATTAGTTTCTTTTTGTTTGTTGTTGTATTTTCAAATTACTTAATAAATAGAGAATATTGTATTTGATCAATTTGTTGAAAAAGAATTTTTAGGTATGATTTACATTGTAATATATATGTGTATGTTTTATTATTGTACAATTATTTATTTGTAAAAAAATTCGTATCGTAATATTTAAAACAGACATTTCATTTCCTTAAATCGCATGAAAAATCCATTCATGATTTGTTAATAAGTTAAAAAGTTAAACTATATAAAAATAAATATGTCAAGAAATATTTATAGATTTTTAAAATAATTTTTTAACTGGTTTATCCTTGTATGCTTGCCTCCTAAAATTATTTATAAAACTGAGAATGTTACGTTTTTTGAACTATTTATTAATTACGACATTCAACTTAATATATTCGGGCATAAGTAATCTCATTGTACATATGATAATCTGAAATTATAATTTGAACCTGACTGAAATGAATTGGTTGCGTTTAACAATATGAAAAATAAATATATATTTTGCTAAAAATATTTGTCAGTCATATTGGCGAGTTCTAGTACACGTGTACATAATATTAGTCTATAACATTTACATATAGCATGTGGTATACAGGCTGAAACATAAATTTAACACTGCTGGTAATAATAAAGCTACAAACATATAGAATATTCTTCTATTAAAAAGTGAAATTGAATTGAAATATTTATTAACATTATAACTTAAATAATATTGTAGTTGCGCTCCATATAGTAATATACACTCCATTTAAAATACTCCATATAACAAAAGTAGAGAAATAGTAAAAAACATTAAAATATTAATAACATATATATGTATCTGAAAGTCTAATAAATATACTATATAGTTATATTTTTACTAAACATATTAGCAATGATACTATAAATATTTATTGTTAATATAAATCATAAAACGAAAAATCAACTCAACTTTTTATTATTTTAAAATTATTATTTAACTTTATTCAAATTTGTTTGATTTTCTTTCATACCTTTAGGCCGCTTATGGAGCTTGCCATACGAGTCCATGTCAAAATGGCGGCGTTTGTTTGGATCGCCAGGATGTTGCTAGTGGTTACCGATGTTACTGTCCTGCAGACTGGGATGGGGTCACCTGTGAACGAAACAGTAATATTAATTCATTTCACTCCGCATATCTCATTATGCATTTATTCTACCATTGTTTCATTGTGTAGTTTTAATTTTACTTTCGTCATTGTTTACAGTTAATATGCCAATATTTGGAAACTGGTCCAAATGGTCTGAATGCAGCGTCTCTTGTGGTGAGGGCGTTCAGATTAGAACCCGAGAATGCCAGAACCAAGCGCCTGGGTTGATTGATCAGAACAATTTGACCCTCCCGAATGCCAGTTGTGTCGGATCACCAATGGAAATGAAACTGTGCTCTCTTCAAGCCTGTCCAGGTAATAAACCACTTATAAACAGAATATATTAGTTAGATTTCTATAATCACACTGTTAAAATCGTTAATACTTATGGGTCGATATAAGGTTTTTATATATGATTATGTATAAAAGATATTTGTATAAAAAAGATGGTTTAAAATATATAATTTAGCAGTAGCTTTGTTGTTGACTAAAACAAAACAATCTAAACTTAATTGATATCGTAAATATTTATTGATCATCATAAAACTATTAAAATAAATACCGAAAACTATGTACCTAATATATGTTCAAAAACTTATTTTACGAAACCAGGTGCTTTGTTAGTTTAAAAAAATGGTCACGAAAAAGAAATGAACAAATTAAATGAGTTGGTATTTTTTATTAGAGTCAAATGTTAGGTAGTAACCAGGTAGACGGTAGATATATTGTTTTATGCTGCTGTTTGATCTGGTTATCTCCTAATAATTAGTTTGTTTTATACGATATATTTTATACATGCTTTTGCTTAAAAAATATGACGAATGAACTATTTTCATGTGATAAATATATAATGACAAAAATGCGATAATAATTAATCGGTCAGCTTGGGGAGACTGGACTGCATGGGGCACATGCTCTACCGACTTCAATTGCGGTCGGGGCAGCCAGGTACGCACCAGAGAATGTCTCTACAGGGGTCAAGCGGGAGTAGACCGACTATGCAGGGGTGCCAATTCTCAAGGTCGTCCGTGCGAGTCTGTGTCTTGCCAAGGTGAGTCCTTGAACCTATTTTCTTGCCAGGACTGAAGGCAGTATAGGAGAGGAAGTGAGTGATTAATCACTCCTCTCACTTACGATATGATTAGAAAGTCCATCATAATTTATTCCAATAACATTCAGAAAAATTCTTGACTGTGGTACATATTTTGATATACACAAAGAATACTATTAAAAATTAAAAAGTATTGTTATATATCATTAACATTTTAAAGATAAGATATTTTTTAAAGTTTAAATCCCTTATCGGTTAAATTTTCAATTAAAAACTGTCACAATTATATTTGGTAACATTTTTTATATACTCGTACTTTAGATTTGACTATGGAAATCAATTGTAAGACACAAAACAAATTTTAAAGGTGAATTTTATTCTTCTGGTGCTGAAACACCCTGTCGCAGAATTTCTACATATAAGTAGTATAATAAAGTCTAATCTTGTTTATTGCTTTGGTGTGAGTTATCAATTGATATTGCTTTCTTACTGATTCATTATATATTATAGGATCGTTTCTTTAATTGTTCGTTATGGAACCAGTGGTCATTGTACACTACCTGCTTATTATCTTAATAAATATTATTATCCATCGGTGGTAAGATAATCTTTATCAGTTACTCGATTCTTTCTTTATTATAAGACAGGTTAGTCATATTTTGGAGGCCTGCCACATCGAATAGATAGTGTGTATTCACAGAATTTGCTTGTATCACCAATATATGCCTGTTCTAGTAATCTATCATACGTAACAGAATCCAAAATAACTACTCCACTCTGATCTGATTTAGTGATATTATTGTTCTTCATCTTCAGTGTAGGGATAGCATCAGGAAGAGTTTAGGAATAGATAGAATGAGCCAGGCAATAATTTTAGCGTAGAAAAGAATAAATTACGAAAAGTTACATTCACTTAATTATGTACAATTATAGCTGTATTTTCAAAAGTGAAACGAGTGCTACTGCAGGGATAACATTTGATGGGTATAGAAAAGTATAAACCATGACAGAAAACACCTTGGGGTGATTGCCGGTGTAATCATCAATATGAAAACCACATATTAAATTTTTTATATAGAGGTGAACATTTCTTAGAATGAGTTTGTAACTAATTTTTAAGAAAATATTTAAGATATCCAATGAATAAAGCAGCATTAACAAAGAAGTGATCAGTTATCTCACATATGTGATAGATAGTAGATATTCCTTACTGTCCATCTCTCATTCATCCTTTATAATCTATTTATGTATTCCAGGGGAAAAAAAATATACTCGTACTTGTATATACTCATATATATAGCTTACCTTATGGTATTCATAGTTATGGATGGCGCTCAATCCTCATTGTTTTCTTGTGTGGTATACCCTTTCTGTGAGTAATTACTCCATCATTATGTAACTTGCTTGATAATGGCCGAAACGCCGTTAGTTAATTATTTTTTCTGTACAGAATCATAGTCTAACAACTTAATTAAAATTTGCATCAATTTTTAGCAGTCCGATATCATATTATTATATATATATATATATGTAATTATAAAAGTAAATTGACAAACATTTTCTCCGCAAATACAAATATAGTCGTTTAGGTAAGAACCAGAATTGAGTTCATGACAAGAATTTATGTTGGAAATCACGCGACTTATTAATGAAATAAATATAGTCAGTTTACTTTGAATACTATAAAAGCTAGGAATTTGGTGATTACAGATAGGAAATATTAATTTCTTTAGTATTCAAATTATATAAAATATAATATAAGGAATTATATTCTAAATAAATATTTACTACATAAAATCTAAAAACACATATTTGCATACATTTTGTCAGTTAGATTTCTTTTTTTGTGTGTAAAAATTGTATGAGTTAGTATCGGCTTTCTTGCTTTAAACAAAGTTATGGATGACATTATTAAAAAAAAATAGTATAACCACGGTACATTATACTATTTCATCTTATTTGTAGTTGAGAAGGCGCCCGTGAAGTTCGATAATGTCACAATTGGTGCTGGAAATCTGATGATCTATGACAATATCCGTCAACGGTGGGGGTACGTGTGTAACGAGGGCTTCACTAAAACTTCTGGTGATATCGCCTGCAAAACAATGGGATTTCAGGAGTCAGTTCGAATTGGTGGGTACCTACATGTATCTAAAATAACTTGTTTGAAATTTGAGGTAAACATTTAATGTTTTGTCGCTAAATATTTAACTAGATTAATTAAGATGGCTAATGGAATGAAACCTCGTCTATTTATATATTTTTTACATGTATTTATCTATTTAATTTAAATGATTATAATATATAGGGTTTCTTTACAAATGTACTAATAATATAATATATTATACACATTGGTATCTGTCGGCTCACTCAGTGCCCTCAAGCAGCACTGCAATGAATGCCGAGTTCTTCCTCTCTGGTGTCAATTGTCTCGGAAAAGAGAAGACTTTACAGCAATGTTCCCATCAGGGTTGGAGTGTCTCACACAATTGTACCAAAGCTGTCTTCATGCAATGCAAAGGTAACAATAATTTATGTTATTACTAGTAATCTATTAAGACATCTAAGAGGTTTATAAGAATATTAGATTGATTTTGAGTTATTAAGTACTGGTATATTTATACAAGCATTTCAAGAAAACTATTCAGTCCATACATCAGTTGTATATAATACTTCAATCTTTACTCATAACATGTACTAAGATTGACACAGAAAACATATTTATTAATTAAATAAATGTCTATAACTACATATTTTCCCGCTAATATCGTTTTATAAATGTAAAATAACGTAGTTGTGCTAAAAATAGCCATTTTTGTCAATAGAAAAATAAAGCATTCTTACAACTTTGTCAGTTATTATTAAATAGTTTACTTTTATATTCCTAAACTACAAAAATTGTACTGAAGTACAAATTACCGTATCGTGATTTTTTAAATGTTCGATACAAGAATAAATTAACTAATAACAAAATATCTGTAATATATAATAATGGCGTATTTGTAGGTGTTTTCTGTAGCTGGTGCTGAGATGCAAACTAAATACATTTAACAGCAAACTATCGTACACATGCAAGCTTTCGCATACCTAGGTATGATTCGTTCTCCTAATAAATTCAAATTATAGGACCTTGTACAAAATTTGTACTTCACGAGCATCGATTTTTTAGTTTAATATATTTAAATTAATATTTATTTAATTGTGTCTGTGCCATAGACGCTGTTGAATAATGTAGTAAAGATAGGCACAACGCGACACGGGAATGATTTTCAGACTGGTAGGGCAAAATACAAATATTCACACAAGCTAGCTTTAATTATTATTATTGGTATAGGGTGGCTGCCCTACTTTCCCACTGTGCCACGCCAGTGCATGTGGCGAGCCAATTGATTCATGTACGTGTAACACTCTTAGGTAATATATTTCTCTCTTGTTTATTGTATAACTCTGTTATTTAATGTATAACTCTGTTATTTATTGTAATTCTCTCTTGTTTATTGTAATTCTCTGTTATAACACTATTATTTAATGTACAACTCTCTTGTTTAATGTAATTTTCTTAAATTTCTTAAGAATATACGCGGAAGTCCCGAATAATTTCGCACAATTTGTTTAATAGATTGTCATAAATAAAAATGTGACATACAAATGACTGAATCATTCAAATCTGTTTAATTGCATATTGCGTGCAAGAGTACTATGTCCAACATAAGTCAAAATTGAATATAATTGAACTGGGTTTTATTATTTTAAATATTTACAAACAATTTAAGATAAATTGATGTATAATGTAACCATAATTGATAACATTAACTAACGTATAAAATATGACTGTCGGAAGGTTTTTTACGATATATTGGTTTAATACAATCTATTAAACAAATTATTGGAAATTATTCAAGACTTCCGGGTAAAAAATTACATTAAACAAGATAGAAATAAATTAAATAAGAGTTACAATAAGCAAGAGAGAATTACAATAAATAACAGAGTTAAACAATAAATAAGATAAAAATACATTACATAAAACAGTTGTACATTTAAAAAATGATTTTTTTGCATTAAATGAATACATATGTTTAGTTTATAAAAAATCACATGCTTCCTGTTTTTAATTTATATGTTTAATTTCAAAGGTAAAAATTGAAATCTCTGAAAAATCTTTACAGCTAATTTCTCAACATTTTCAAAAATTAAATACGTAAGTTTGCACTTCGGAGTAGATATAATATACATTTGCATGTATAGTAGCAAATATAGTTGTTTGTTTCGTGATTTTTTTTGTATTCTAATTTTAATTCTTTACTATAGTAGTAAACTAATACAAAGGAAAAATGATGAATTTAGCAAAAAATGTATAGTCAACAGGAAGTATACCTATGGCGATTAATTAGTGGCGACCATTTTTAATGTTCTACTTTTAGTTAATGGACAATGGGACCTCTGGAACAAGTGGAGTGCCTGTAACGTAATCTGCGGAGTAGGCCAGAAAGAGCGATCTCGGAGCTGTTCGAAGCCACCGCCCAGCTTTGGAGGTCTCGGATGCGAGGGTCTAGAAGTACAAACCTCTTCCTGCAATATGCCGGCCTGTAAAACAGGACCATAAGTTACATATAGTGCAGAGTGGGATTCAAGATTACCATGTGCGATTTAATGTATTCAGCTTATACATTTGTTCTACCCAGATTTCACAAAAAGCAATTTATTCATAATTCACTTATAAAAGTAGACGCCTTTAAATATGAATGAACTAAATATTCTTTTCCTTGTGTACTCGTATTTCTTAATTGTATTTTTAATAAATATAATTTCTGAAGCATGTGAACCAATATAGTTAATAGAATAATAACTAATTAAACTGGGCACGGATTTTAGGTATAAATCTTTAAAATATAAGAAAAAGATGCAGCTAAATCACATTCAAAATTGTGTACGTTTATAACCAAAACGTAGATCACATCACTGTGTGAACTAATTTGGTTTCAATTTTTATACATTTTGGTGTAAAACTATTTATATAAACCCAGTGTGAATATTTGCCCGCATATATATTATGTATTTATTAGTAAAATTGTTCACTGTTCTCGTTCTATCAAATATTTCTTGCTATAATATCTATATGTACAATTCCAACTTATCATTTAAAAATAAATAAAGACAAAAATTCGTAGTTTAATGTTTGTCTATTATGCTGTGGTTTTGATACTTAAAGAACTCAGAAGTCAACATAGTGTCAGGCTTTTACGCACAATTAAAAGCAACATAAACTTTCTTTAGACTATATGAGTATGTGTTAAGTTATATAAAAAAATGAAGAACTTTTAAAAGTATTGTTGGGTGCACATTTTACATATTTAAAAGAATGTTTTGTAATTTGCCTGATGTGTCACACTGAATTTAAATATAAAATGTTTATATATAAATTAAATAGTTTATAGAAAACATATATATAGAAACTAACCCGTTTTAACATTGATGATATAATTTATTAGAACGTCTTGACGCCAGAAAAACAGTGTAATTGATAAATTTATTTAATAAATCATAAAATTAATAAGTAACAGCGATTACGAACACTTCTAAATTAGAAAACGAATTACGTATATATTATTCTAAAAATTCACAATTCCCTAAATATTTAAAGTAGTCAAAAGTAAAAATGTATTCTGCACAATGTATAATGCCACTTACAAATTACAATGGCTATTTTTTTGACAATCAATACATTACACAAACCTGTTGCAAAATATTATGGGCACAGATTAACTATATATAGTAAACTATGTATTAATATAGATGTGTTTATTGTTATGTACAAAATGTCCACACATTTCGAAAGAATTGATGGTGTGTTTCAGAGAAAGACAATATTATTACAATCACACACGCGACAGTGGAGCAAAAATTAGCATAAAATGCGCAGTGAATAATTGATACAAAATAAAATAATGTAAACAAATAAAAAGCGAAAGAAGAAACAAGATAGTATACAGATTGGTTGAAAAAAGAAGATGCAATACTACAGAATGGCTAAATATATTTATAAGTACTAAAAAGTATGCCATTTAATTCTATTACATTAGATATTAATTTAGTTTCGTACTAACTAATAAGGGAAAATAATAGAAAAAATACATTCCTCGACATTTATAACTTCAATTCAGCATTAAGCAATATTATTAGTATGACTTACTTCAGCATTTATTAAAAGAACATGACAAAGTAAATTTAAATTATACATAAGAAACATTGGGCAGATTCATTTGTAAAAGCAAATAATTAACGTTAACAAATATGTGGTAAATATTGCAAACGCATGATCTGCATATCAAATGGTAGGTGAGCCTCTCGTTTGGGAAGGACGTTGGTGAAAACTAAATGTAACTGATAAGCGAATAGTGTTGCAAACATAGAGGAAAATTTTAAAACACAAGATTTGAATGCGCGATGCAAGGTGCAAAGGTACAAATGATGAAAAGACATAGAAATAGGAATTATTGCGAATGAATGGATATTGATTATGTACACGAGTTGATAAATACAACAGCCTGAGCAACGAATAAATTTACTGCCTATGTTCATCCATTATAATTATTACATACATATGGCAAAGGGAAATTGAACATTAAATTTGAATAAATGCAAGTCTTTGGCGAAAAAAGAAAGAAAATCCTTTAAATACTACTGCTTTCACATAGAAATAGTAGAATTATTTTAAATAAATTTTAATAATATTATATAGATAACATATATTCAATTATTAAAATATTATTCAAGAAATCGACCACTGGTCACTTTGTTTGATATGGAAACTGGCCTGACGCTTACAATTCAATACAAAATAATATTATCATCAGTCGACTAAATATGGAATGAACATTACAAACATTAATATGAGATATTTAATCTTTATTCAGCCATAATAGCTGTTCCAATAGGTGGCTGAAAAGTAGAATTGCTGGAGGTAGTTGTTCCACTCGGAGAGTTCAGATTTGTCGGCTGCTGTATTGTCATTGGCGATGAAGACGATGCAACAGCTACTGCTGCTGCCACCGCTACCATGGCAACGGCTGCAGCTGCCGGCGGTTGTGATACCGGTGATGTGATAGCTGATGAGTTTGGAGACACTAGGGGCGTTGAAGTAGGGAGTGACGTTGCTAAACCATCCCGATCAGGGTAGGTTGCCTTATTAACCGACGGGGCGGGAGGGGATCTTCCTATGGGTGGGAACTTGTAGCGCAGACCAAGAATGGCGCTGGCCAGTTTGACAGCGGGGCCAAGACGGAGCCGCAGGATTCGCATGAGATCGTATTGTTCAAGGTAGAGCAAAGCTTGACCGTCGATTTCCTAGAATTGATAGATAAATGTGTCAAATATACTATATATTGACAAGTTTTACTACAGCCATGTAAGCTATACTACATATTATAGCTGATAAAAATTTAACGTATACTGGAGATCTCTGTATAATTATGGGTGGATTCTGAGTGTATAACTGCAATAGATTATTCAGTATTAATAGATAGAAATTGATAAAATCAAGTTAAAGCATAATATCATATATCATATAAACTAGAATCTATCAAGTTAACAGTCATTTTTTAGTTATTGAAATGCTACTTAATAAATTGAAAGTAGAATTATTAAATTCATTACCAGAAAATAAAGCACGATAAAAAGCGTTAGCCTCATTATTGGTTTCAGTCAATGCTATATTTGTCTTTGAATAGTTGCAGAAAACGAATATGATGTTGCTGAAGTTCGTTAGTCTTAAGCAGCGGACAAATTAATTTTAATAATAAGCCTGTGAAACTTGATTAGTTTTTAATTATTTCACTGGGAATAGACGATTACAATAGCCGCATTTGTGATGTTTTTTAATACTACTTACTGTTAGTGACGGATTTGGTATACATACTTTGATGATGACTTATTTGTCGACATTTTTATACGTCACATTTTCAATACAATGTACATATGCCGAAGGGCACAGCCTTGTACCAGCCCCATTCAGCAATTAATGACCTTGGAGTCAGATTAAAGGTTTCACAATATTGTTGTAGTTTAAGTGATATGTATTTTTAATATATTGATACGGCAAATCTTCTTCGGCATTCAGTAACACATAACTTTTAGAAAGCAATTATCAACATCAATTTGTCTTTTCCCTTGCAATTGAAATAATAAAACATTGATATAATAATTTACAGTGATAGATAAAATTCAAAGATTATATGAAAATTCGGGAGATTATTATGTATAATCTACTACAAGAGAAATCGATCGTTGAATACATTCGATATTACACTGAATGGCAGAGATATGCATAAAGAATATCAAACTCATAGAGTAAGGATTATACAATGAGTGTTCCCTCTTATCGTTTTCATATACATCGCACTGTAAATTTTTGTGAATAAAAATCGTTTTATTTTAATAAATTTGATGTAGGGAAAAAATAGTGTTAAATATTTTGATTAAATTAATTTCAAGAATAAATATATACATTCATACCATTTTTACATACGTAAGTTGTCTGTTATAATAATTGATTGCCTGTATACAAACTGTTTTACTTACATACACGATTTAATTGCTCTCAGTTTTAAAAATAATAATTTGCATAAGCTTTCAGGTAGGTAAATAGTAGTATTGAACTGTATGCAGAATGAATAGGAGTGAACACTCTTTGTATAAATATAATTACTCTATGATTAAACTGGTCTCCACTACGCTCCGACTCAAAGAATCTCCTCCATACAGTGTAATATTATATGTACATAAATTTTCTATACGGGCAAACTGTAAAGTATGAAAATATAACAATGCCAATATCATTTTATTAGCGATTATAAAAGTTTTGATATATACATTGACAGACTAATCATTACAATAATTTACTGTATACTTTGAATTTTTATCTAGTAACTTTTGTAAGTAATAGCGTTTTTCAAATTTAATGGTTTTTGTTATTTTATTCATGAATAGGATAACATGCTAAACATAAGAAAAACTCTTTTTAAAACTATAACATTATCCCAAAAAATAATCTTATTTAGTCTTGTGTAAGCTGCAAGAATCAAAAAGTGACTCACATTCTCAATGAAGGCCGCAGCCACTTGCTGACAACCGGGAATTTTGGCCACAAACTGGGCCACCCTCTCTGGTGTCCAGTCCTTGAGACTCCCTACCATACCCTGATGCTGGTTGCCATAGTGAGGACTTGGTTGGTGACCAATCTCCGAGCTCACTTGCGGCACGAGTTGCCATAGGACGCCGCTTTGGACCAATCGGCGTTCTTCCAGACCTGGCCAATAAGGATTCCGCGAGGGAGAGGCTCCCAAAGGGGGTACTGGATGGAAGACAGAGCGTAGGGCAGATGCGGCGGGACTGTGGATGAGGGAAGCGGGGGGCTGGGGGCTTGCCAGTGGACCCAGGCTGCTGCCATGGTGATGGTGGTTATTGTTGTGTTTGGTAGTGGGAGAGGGAGGCAGGATAGAGAGTGGTGCCGTTGTTGTGCTGGGCACAAGGTGCTGCTGTTCGTCCTTGCGAGGGCGTCCGCGCTTTCGGCGGTGGAGTTGGTGGGGCATAGCAAAGCCGACTGGTTTGGTGGGGGAAGAAAGTCTGCCAAGGGGACCGATACATATTGATTGGTGATTAATAAATAATAATAATAATAGTAATTACTAGAGGTGATTAATAAATAGGTGCACAACAGACTATTTAAATAATTGACATCGATATTGAAAAAAAAAAATTGATGCTATAAACTAGATATGCAAACCAAAACTCTTTCACTA
Organism: Invenusta paracnida; assembly: GCA_036023295.1. Classification (NCBI taxonomy): domain Eukaryota; kingdom Metazoa; phylum Platyhelminthes; order Proseriata; family Coelogynoporidae; genus Invenusta; species Invenusta paracnida. Next base: position 14,778 of record JAYRBW010091104.1, read on the forward strand.
TTATCGAATTGGTATATATATTTGAGTTGCAAATATATGTCAATATGAAATAGTAATATATATTTCGATTAAAATCAGTATAGGACTTATAAAGACAATATGTATATTATAATTTCATTGCTTGTCAGACTTAAATTAGTTAGTTTTACAGAACAGCATCGAGTAATAGGTAATTTTAATGTTGATTTGGACCACCTTTTTGACTTCGATGCTTTCGTTAACCGTAACCGATTCAAGCTTTATTCAGGTAAAGAAATAAAGGAAAAATGAATACAAGTACTCCAGGAAGTACCCAAAAGAAGATGGCACAGGCGATAGGCCTGTGATTGGAGATTGACATAAATATCATTGAACGCAACTATGACTGAGAACAGGGTTCGTATAGACTATGTCAAAATATAAAGACTTTCAAAAACCCAAACTGTGAAAATATAAAAAAAAACTTTTGAAATGTTAAATACAAACGACAGTAAGTATATTAGTAAGTATAGTAAGGATATATAGTAAGGATATATAGTAAGGATATATAGTAAGGATATTTCCCTCTTCAACTAAGCATAATACTAATTGTAACGATAGGTAACAATAAAATGTTAAATACAAACAACAGTGGATACATTAAAGTAAGGATATCTCTCTTTTTCACTTCAATGTCTTTATTTAATTGTTCAATAAGTTCGTTCTTTTTTTCAACCTTCTCGGTGCATTAGATTTTACAATAAGAGGTGCAGGCTGTTTTTTTTCCAGGAGATAGAGTTCTAAAAATACAAGGTAATCTATACAATATGTGGCATACCTATAGTGATCCATATCAAAAGTCACAAAATACCATTTTAGACAAAATATCTTACATTTGTGACTGATTAGGTACTGCACCTTTTTCTTTTAGAAAACTTATCAATCGTAGATTTTTTGTCCTTGTCATCATAATTGCTTTATGGTTTGAAATATGGGACTTTGTTTTGCTATGGCACTGTACTTGCTTCACCCATTGAACCAATGTCTATTGTTTTTTTGCAGCTGTTACAATAGCCCAATGATTTGTTATCTTTAGAATCACGTTCCAGCCAGTCTCTAAACTCCTTCTTTCCAAGCAAAATATCTCGGAAGACATATTTTTCTTTTGGCATTTTATATTTATTTTATTATGGTGACGTTCACATTATATGTACACATATATACACATAATATATGTAATACGTTGCTCTTTCACAGTTTGCTAATTAATTAACTAATTAGTTTTTTCCACAAAGCTTGATTTGTTGCTGTAGTAATGGCATTGTTAGGTATAACACCGATGTCATGAAACTCAGGTCCTCTTCAAGTTGGTCCATGTATGTTAGTTGTAGGTATCCTCTGCCTCTAAACGGTTCTGTAGGTTTATGCTTCAGCAGCTTGGCTAACGGTAGATCTCGTCGCCGGAGGGTGTGACCCTATAGTCGCAGACGTTTCTTTCGAACGATGATGCTTGCTTTTTCCACGTTTGTTCGTCGCGTTAGATCTTGATTACTTATTCTTTGGGGAAAATGAATTCCGGAGTAAAGCGCGGTGAGAAGCGTCGAGTTCATTAGATAAGGTTTGTGTGAATGTGAGAGCTTTGGCACTGTACAATATCACTGATTCTACACAAGCTCGAAAAATTTGAGATTTTGCCATATCACTAGTAGAACTGTTCCACACTACTGACAATCTCCTGGCTGCAACCCATGCAAGCTGTCGTCTTTTCTGGAAGGCTATGCGACTATCAGAGACTTGACACCCCAAATAACAGAGATCTTCACAGGTCGCAAGTGTATTTCCTTGGATGGTGGCTTCAGGAGTATTGGGTAGACCTTTGATTGAAATTAGCTCTCTCGAGTTTGTCGAAACATTGAGCAAGGTAGAGAAATATTCTTGAATTTTGTCAATTCGATATTTACTAAAGCAATGCTATTTTCAATAAAATACACTATTGTTTTATAGAGTACTTATTTCTATATCATATTTTTCATCTTTAGTCTTTAATAATGCTTATGTGAGTGTATGTAGGTTAATCCATTCTTAAAAAATATATATTGGTTCAAACTGAATCCCTTTCAGGTAACACTGCATTATAATACATTTTTGTATAAGTAAATGAAAGAACAATGTTATACATGACAAGAATATTCAGTTGAAGTCTTTGGTGCTTTTGTGTGCTCCACTCTTTCAGTATGGTTGAAAACAAAGTCATTATGTAAATACATAAGAGAACATATATGATTTTTACAAGATTTGGCTAGATGTTACATCTAGTAGACTAGTACTAAACATAATTCCAAATTTTGAACTTGTTCTGTTTCTTATTTTTTCATTTTCAAGAAATAATTTTTTTTTAATTATTTAGTATGCAGCAGTGTAATATTGCATATATGTCATATAATTATATCTATTTTACTAGATTTCTTTTTATGTCAATGGGGAGGGGGTTGGGGTAGATTGGTGTCCCATGCAAAAGGGCATTGACATTTTGAAGATAAAATATGCAATTAAATAAATATATTTTCAGTTGTATATTTCTTAAAATTATTTTCATTGATATTTACAAAAATAATTATATGACTATTAGTCATGACGACAAAATAAAATTATTAAATATCAATGTTTTATAGATAGATGAATATCTTATCATTTGTTAAAGAAAATGTTATTTACATTTCTAATAGTCTTTAGATACCACTTCAGATAGTCTTCAGTGTAAACCACTGAATAAGTTATGTATTATGGCTTTAAGATTTATAAGCAATCAGTATAGAACAGTAAACAAAGAAATATTTGATCTTTACAGACTATTTTAAATAACTATATAATTTGTTATAAAATTAAAAAGTAAATACTCATTTAATTAACAATAATAAAATATAACTCAGCCTTAGGATAGGTTTAATTATACAGTGGTATCTAAAGACTATTAGAAGTCTTAAATATTTACAATATATACAATATTACACAGCTGCATACTGAATAATTTTAAAACTGTATCTCTTGAAAATGAAAAAAATAAGAAACAGAACCAGTTCAAAATTTGGAATTATGTCTAGTACTAGTCTACTAGATGTAACATCTAGCCAAATCTAATTAAAAATCATATATGTTTTCAAATCTATATCCATAATGACTGTTTTAAATTATACTGAAAGAGTGGAGCTAACAAAAGCATCAAAGACTAACTGAATATTTCATGTCATGTATAATATGGTTCTTTAATAAACTTATTTACTTATACATAAATGTATTATAATGCAGTGTTACCTACAAGGGATTCAGTTTGAACCAATATATAATTTTTGAACAATATTATTAAATATTGTATAATTTGTAAGCTATATATCATTCTATTATCTATATAACTTGTTATAAATCTAAATATTTTCAATGCAGTAACATTTAAAGAGTATTATGTTAACTAATTTTATACAATTTAATATGCTAAATAACTGACAAGATAATCAGATTGAATAGATAGAAGTATGTATTAAAATAGATCATAATTAAATGTTTTTGTTTTGATTAAAATTTAATTGGGGACTCATTTACTTTAAAACATGGGATGATTAGCTCAGAGGTGTGATTATTAACAAATTATTTTTTAATTATTATCATTATTAATAATACTAATAGGAATATAAGTATAAATAGAAATTATATTAATTAAAAGAAATTATAAAGATAATGTATTAGTATTATTGATATATATTTTTTTTTAATTATAATCCCTATCCCTTATTCTACTAGCCTTAATAATCCCAAAGCATTGAAGTTAAAGAGAATTAGTGTCATTAATTGTGACAATAAAAAATTATACCTAAATACATAGCAATTGCATTCTAGTAATTTTAAAATCTAAATTTATACAATAGTGCTCCCTGGTCTAAATATATTGCATACTACTAAAAAAATGTCTAGCTATCTTATTCAGCTAGCAGTAGCATGCACCTGTTAAGTACACTTGTACTTTTATGGAATAAATAATAATATACAGTGTTAGACATCAGGCTTGGTGCACATTAAAAAAGTGTGTTTGTTTATAAATAAATTAAAATGTATATTATACAAATTATATTAAAAAAAAACAGAATAATACCAAACAATAAAAAGAAAATATGTTCTAAGTCTGTAAGTATCCTGAATGCATCATGGCATTAACTAATGTTTGAAACTGTCATATTTTGTGTTTGCACCTTGAAGATGAATTCAATCATGAATGTGTTGTGGCATTACTGAACCAGAGTCCCAATTTTTGTGTCTATTTGCTGACACATAGCAGCCAAATCATAATAATTATTTCATAGATATTACATATAATTTATCTATTTATCTCTCATAGTCACCTTGGCTTGATAAACATTTTGTTTTAAAAAACTATAAATTTTCTATGGGGTTTATATCAGGAAAGTTTGTAGGCCAATCCAGGAAAGTAAGTTTATTCTGAGCAGATGATGTCAAGTTTGTAGAGGTATATATGACATATTGTCTTATCATGTAAAAGATATCAGATACAGTCTGAGAAGACCTCTATAGCATGAGGCACAATACACTGATCTATGATTTCACAATATATGACAGAATTCATGGTTCTTTGGCTAATATACTCATATAGAGAGCCAAGCCCATGATTTGTAAAACTCCCCTAAAACACATCCTTGACCAGGAATTTAGTGGTAGCATAAATGTGAGCTGCTGTAATGGGTCTACCATGGCATATACTGAGAATGTTGTACTGATAACTCAATGGTTAAATGTTATCTGTAAATAAAACTTTAGACCAGTTCTGCTGCCATAGGCATAGCCAGGCATACAAAAAACACAGTTGCATATCAAAATTTCATGATTTTGCATATTTTCTAAAACATTGCATACCTACATAGTACAATAATTATAAAACACTGAATACCCTATACTTATATACATAGATATCTTGATTATTTAGTGAACTGGATAACACAATTGCATATACAACAGCCTAAATATTTCATCTAACAGTGTATATAATCTTTCATATTAAACAAAAATATATAAAGAATATGATGGTAATAGCAACATTATTTACTGTTTAAACTGCCAGTGCCAAATGCCCTTTCAGTACATTATTGCGGTATATGTAAATGTATCTTCACAATATCATGAAGAAAGTGGCTAACATTATTGTAACTTGTGAATGAATTTTTCAGAGTAAAAAACAAGGATCTTCTTTAAAGCTAGATCTTAATATGTATATGCACTGTCTAATATTTTATAATCATGTAATGTATATTTTTATAGCAAAAAATGTCAAAAAGTTGGTTAGTAGTAAATCAAAAATAAATAAATTCACAATATATATATAACACAATATAACATAGATTTGTTCAAACCTTAAAATAAGTGAAACAAAAAGGTGTGATGTGGGTAAAAAATATTATTTTGATGTTGGTATACAGGTACCTGCAACATAGTTAACTCAATGTTTTTCTAGATGTAGATTAACAATTAATTGATCTTACCAGTTTATGCTAAATCTATATGAATACTGTACTTATGTATATACCTATAACTACCTACTAATCTTTTAAATTATAGCATAGTGGTACACTTTAAACTTTTCCTGCAATTGCATTTTAAATATTAAATTCATTTTTGTTTTACTACTTTATTATGTAATTGTTACTGCTGTTGTTTTTCACTAAGGATTTTTGATCTATGAGTTAACTTCATTTCTGTTGTATTATGTCCTCAAAATTTGGTAAAAATCTAAGAAAATAGTGCAGCTCCACCTCCCCCCCCTCCTAGCCACCCTATATGAATACTAGTAACTAAATTTTTAATAAAATTAACACTTTTGTTTAAAATCTAGCTGCAAAGTAATTCAAAATGAAAAAATGAAGCTAAAAATAGAAATATTTATAAAATTGGTTATATCCCAGTTTTCGACATTAAATTATTTTTTGCAGTTTTTATTTTATTAAACCGTGATTTAATAAAATATTCATTTATTTAATTATTTTTAACATTTTTATATATATGTTATAATATATATACATTAAGTATAGATATATATTATTACACCCATATATACTACTAAAAGCTGGCAGCTGATTGCGGCCACAACTATACCACAATTATCAAGAATCTCCTTAATTATTAGACCACATTTTGTTTAAATACAAATAATAATATGTATAATAATTGAGGATATTCTTGATAATGGTGGTGTGGTTGCAGCCACAAGTGGCCACCAGCTTTTAGTAGTGTATATGGCCATTGGTATAATAATATATATGTATATTTAATGTATATATATTTACACTAAAACATTAAAAATAATTAAAATTAATTAATATTCTATAAAACCATGGTTTAATAAAATAAAAACAACAAAAAATAATTTAATGCAGGAAACTGGGATATAACGCGTATATAACCTTTTCACCACATTCATCACCACATTAAAAAAAAAAAAATTGAAACTAGTTTTCTCCACATTCAAAGATTCAAAGAAGTGTAGTTTCCAAAAAACACCGATTGCCACATTCAAATGAATGTCTTGATGGTTTCCACCACATTCAAAGATTCCAAGTTAACTCTAAAATACAGTTCATGA
>JAYRBW010091115.1:0-21375 GCA_036023295.1 Invenusta paracnida
TAAATTAGTTTTACCATGACGATACCTTTATGTTATAAAAATCAAATGTTACAGATAAGTAGGTAAATGGATAGGTGTCTATAATAAACAACAAATCAACTTTTATATTACCTTCTGATTATAGGTATCTCTACGAATTGTACCATAGTTTTTTTAAATAGTTCAAGACAGATATTTGTTAATTACTATTAGATACGTAAATTTTTACCTTTAATTTATTAGAAAACACATTTAATTAAATACAGTTCTAAATTACCTTCTGAATAGCTTGACAATATTTAAAAACTTAGTTAGCTCAAGTCAAATATATGTTTAAAGAGCTAACACATTTTACGCTAATTTCAATTCTTTTATGCTATGATCTAAGACACTTTTTGCCATTTTTGGCTAATAATAATATATACATATAACATACATTAAAAACATTGTCCTTTACAAGTTTATAATCAGATGCCATAATAGTAATAGATATAAATAGTCTTTTAACTAATTTGGATAATTCATCAACACACACGGAATCATATAGAATAAAGGGAGGATATTATGAAGGTACGTATATTAAGCACAGGATTTAGATATGAGATATTTTATAATTCTTTCGGCTGATGCCGCTCTATGGTGACATATTTAACCTGCTAAAATTTTCTTTTACATATATACATACACCAGTTAATCACTTAGAACTATGTCAAGAATTCTCATCATATATAATTTATCCTCTGAATCTCCAGTAGATTAATAAGGCTTACACGCATAGCTTCAATTAATTTGTAGAAGCACTACCTAAATAATAAATACCAAAATTAAAGGTTTCTGGATATTACAAAAAAATGATCATTACTTTTGGGAGTTTAAATATAGGAAGGTATATGTTCTTTTTTTAACTTATAAAAACTAGGCTGATTATTAATTATACTTTCCATTTTATTAGTTAATTATAATTGGTAATATATGTAGTTAATTCCTATGCACGAGATATGCTTGCCAATGTAGATAAGTTACTGTTTCATGTTAATCCTTAATTCAGAAGTAAAGGTATGTATGTCATAAACATGTGTGGCTGATATTATTTCACAACTATTACACGGCAATATGATAGGACAAGTGTAATAGTGAAATGTAATAGTGAAACTATATTTCATACGTAACAAATGAGCTGCAACTAATGGGTTTATAAATACATCATTTTATTTTGTGCCAGATTAAGAAATAATATTAACAATATACAATATGGTTAATTCACAATTAATTAGTACTAAGTTGTAATTTTGTATTTTTGTAGCGCAGTCTGTAAGTTTTAAAACTAATCGATTTTAATAGTGTTTGAAAAATTGAATAATTTGAAATATATAACTTATGTATATAACTTATTCAATAATTATATTATGAAATACATTAGGTTTTCTATTTTATTTTATAGTAGCGACCAAAAGACTGATATATTTTATGTCAATTACTGTTAATGCGAAATTTTATTATATTCTCATTGTTAGCGCAGTTCATAACTCAATATGAAATGTTTAGTTAATAAAAGTAACATAAATAATAACAACAACTTTAATCATAAAGTCGCATTGGTTCCGTTACTAGCGTGTCATGTCAGATTATAAACTATAAGCGACCCGAATTCAAAGCTCCCGATTAATTTCGGCGTCTTTCGTTTCTTAATATGCGAAGGATAACTCTAAAACGTATACCGCAAACACACAAAATATATAACAGTGTTGATTGATTAAAGGTTTATTTACTTTCCAAAATGACTGCATAATACTTCTAATAATATATGTAGTTATCGAGAAAGAAATCTGAAAAGTGTGTGCCATCATGGATTACTAGATGGAAATAATGGAGTGGACACTCTATCTACATTGTGTCTTACATATTTCATCCCAACCAAAATCAAAAGAAAAAAATCATGCGAGTACATTCCTATATCACTACATTATCGTTAGATAAATATAAATACAGGGTGGTTCAAAAGTTAGTATAATCTCCATAATAAAGATTAACAAAGCTATATATATATAATGTAGTTCAATAAGCATTATATTTTCACAAAATGTACATTAAATCTATTAAAATGAATAACAAATTATTTATAAATACTTTAAATATAGTTATTAATTTAATCGATGTTAATGATGTAGATTTTGTGGAAATATAACTTTGTTAACCTTTATTATGGGGAGTATCCTAACTGTTGTCCCACCCTGTATGTTATTCATAAAGAATAGAATGATTCATTTTTAAAAATAGAAATATATATACATATTATTTAAATAGAACATATGAACTGTAGTTATATATGTATATATGATTCAACGAGATCAAAAGCAGTAATCATCTTTTATTTGAATATACCAGATTTAGAATGTAAATTAAATTTTTTTTCAATAAAACTACATTGGATAATTATACAATAACATAAAACTATTACAAATGGATATATATATATACATATATATCTGGATAAGACATTGGATAGAAAAGTTCAAGTTTATACCACTAGATCAGGTGTCCTTTATAAGTTGCTAAGAAACACATTGCGTAAAAAACCACCTTACGCAATTTACGGTCTTATACACAATAAAATAAAATAAATATGTACATATTAGCAGTTTGCTAAAATTGGTCACAAAGAACCATGTAAATACTATAGAAATGCTGTAAAAAAAAATATGAATGTAATATTATACAAGTCTATTAACAGTTTATATGTAGAATAAAAATACTTAAAAATAAGATTGAAGTCGAAAAATAATATTAAGCAAAAAAATCGGATATGCTGATGGTTTTTGGGAAGCGCTCTGTGGATACACTGGGCGGTTCAATAAGAAGTTGGATCCTGCGAGAATTTTACAATCTTCTCTCAATAGAGCTCTTGGAATAGTTCACAATAATCCTCTGTGGTTACGCAGGGGTCATGGAAAGAGAAGTTGATCTAAATGCGAGATCTTGGAGGTGATCTTCTGTGGGTATACAGAGGTCATGGATGATGTGTAAAGAATGTCATCCTGCTTTTCAAATGTTTCAAGTAGTTAATTAATATGTTTGGATTCTTCAAAATAACGAATAGGATGGATTTATTTATTGGATGATGGGTATTTGAATGTTAAATAAATATTGTAAGGATTATCAAAGAAAGTTATAAAGGAAGCTAAAAGCCAACAGAAGTATTCAAAAATGACAATGATCCTCTGAACCTACGATATTAAGCTAAAAAGTTAGGGTAATAAAGAGAGCCAAGTTGAATAATAATAAGGATCTGCCAAGTTTAATGCTATTTCGCGTATTGAGTCAACTTCAGTTAGTGCAACGCAACCACAAAAATACCTATCGAAATAGTGGACTTTTAAATAAAAGAAAGAAAATTTGGAACATAGGATACTCTATAATTACTAAATTCAATTTGTACAATATATATGAAATAGACACAATTTCTCTATTTTTTGCTTTTATAAAAATTGATAACTAATTGAATTTTATATCTCCAAAATATAGTGCAATTTTTTTGCAATTTTTAGACAAACATTTTATCAGAAAAAAATGATTAAAGTGTCTTCTAATTATAAATTTAAAAGTATAGGATAAAAAGAAAGGATAAATACAGAAAGAAATTTCAGAAGATACATAATTTATATTAAAACAATTTGGTTAAAACACCATCAAAGGTCGAACCATACGAAATACAATGCATATAATGTACCGCAATGTCCTGGCAAACTAACAATTATATGAAAATAATATTTTTTTCTCAACTGTTCAGTATACTATTCAATAATGCTTTAGGGTAATAAAAACAATACTTTGGTGCCTTACAATATTAAAACATTATTATGTTTATTTCAAACTTTTTCTTATTTCCTTTCAATTATATTTCAGTATTAATTTCTGCTAAAAATACCTACCTCATTACAGTAAAATTAAATGGTTAGTACACAAAAAAGTATGTCAATACATACAAGATGTAACGTCCACACTAGTGCATAACATCCACACATATAAACACCATCATGTTTTAAACTAAAATTTAAAAGATATAGCCAGGTTTTTTTACATTGTATACCCACAGTATTACAAGTAACATAGTATATATGTATATAAATTTTAAGCATTTCTGTTAATCAGTAAGAAAATAATATAACTTATTGAAAGTCAAAATCCAGATTTTAAAGTATTATTGATAAATTTATCCCATAAAAATTAAATAATTTATTATAATCTTGATTTAATTGCCATATTTGCTCAATGTAATGACATAAATCAAAATAAAACTTCAATTTAGAAAAACAAACAAATCACGAAGCCAGTATAAAGACATAGTATATCATCTATTTTTTTAACATTATATATCTGTATTTGTTCATTATATTAAACAAAACAGAACAACAATTAAGTCTCAATATTCTTATTTATGAATAATGTGAAATGTTTATAAATAAAATATTAAAAAAATTATTGAAAACAACATTTTTTCATTTTTTCTCTTCTTTTTAAATATGAATACAAATTGAATCATCCAGGGTCATATATATGAATTCCCTAATTAATTCATAGTACAAATTGGAGTATATAGTGAATAACAACAATAAATTATAAATAATCTAGCGACATGGATTCAAAACAGAATTTAATATCGAGTTACATAATATCGTTAACTATCTAACGATGCATTATATAGCTCAATATTTAAAATACACTAGTGATACCATTCCCGTAAATATATTTATTTAAACGTATAGTTAAATAGAATTGGAATGTCTCTAAATATTTATGCGATAGATTCAGATGCATATTTTACTATAGTTTTGAATGGATAATATAATTATGTGTTTCTTCTTTATTTATTCAATGTACATAATAGCAAATTATAAATTGTTCAAAATAATTAGTCATTTATTTATTTAATGCTGTTGGTCATACATTTATTTACTATGATCATATAATATAAAAAGTAATTAATAGTCTTATTTAATTTTAATGCATATAACTGTAAAGTAAGCATTAAGAACTTGTACAATAGTATTTGTATAAACCAATTGTAAAATTAAGGAAATCAGGTAAAAATTTCAACTTATAATTTATTTGTTTTTACGAAAAGTTTTGAGAAAAATATTTCGAATTTATTTCGAACCTGTTACAACTTAATCTACCTTTCATACATTTTTTAAGTATCTGATGAGATGACAACGTTGAAAATAGGATATGTATAAGACTGTATGACGACTATTAATAAAAATAATGTATAGATGCCTACATCTAAATTCTTATAACGTATATATATATAATAATTATCATCTATCATTATCATATAAATTGTTATGTGTATTGTTCTACTTTTAACGTATAATGTATAATAAGTGTAACATAAATGTGTATATTTTATCAATGATTTTTTTTAATTCGTTAATCGTAGTATTTTGTCCATTTAGAAATCTTGTTTAATTTGAAAAACGTACTGATGGCTTATAAATATATATGTTTACGTATATTTACTCTCATTGTATATCTTGTTAAAATATAAACTTGAATTTATGCTTTTCCTTTCTGCATGAATTTCTGACTTTCATTTCTGTATCGATTTCTGCTTTTCATTTCTGCATGAATTTCTGCTTTTACCTTTTGTATTAAGTTAGAAAATGTATACCTTTTCTCTCTGTAGGTACAAATTTATAGATACATTATAATTATACTCCATAGGGTTGAACTCAACATTCAATAATAATCTCAATTCTGCTGCGCATGCATATTATCAGTTCGTAAAAACCTTAGAAATGAGAGTTAGAATTCACTTCATTTCTATGGTTATAACATTGCGTGCACACCGGGTTTGAACTGGCAACATTTGGGTTTGAAGGCAGGAATCTGAGACACTATAGCAATCCAACAGTTTATCAAAAATTGATGCATAGTGATAATTATTGATTGTCGAGTTTAATCCTATGGATACTAATTAATAAGATGTGTATAATATCACGGAAAAGCATTAATACTCTTAACCATACACTTAATCATAATTTAGTTTTCAGTACCTAAGTATAAAATTGATAAACAATAAAATATCACAGTACTGTTGATATGTAACCGTTTGATTTCAGTTAAATAAATGTACCTATTGATTCTAGCACTAGTTATGCTCAAATATTGATTTTGTTATTATAATTATAATTAATGTTATAATTATTAATTGTATCTATCATGCTAAATAAGTGTATATATGTATCTGTTATATTTATATTTATATATGGCATCTGGTGACTAGTTCAATCTACTTTTTGTAGTCTTTTATAAATTTGTTGTTTAGAATAAAATATAATATTATGAGTACGCAGCAATTCATCTAACTATATATTATTGCAAATTGCGATTACGTAATAGCTAAAACTTTCAGCTGGGTACATTTTGACAAATGATTGTGTTGTGTCTTACCTAACTAATAAGTGCGTATTGTTTTGCATATTATCGTTTAGTATATTAGCAATTTAAAGTGAAATATTACATCACGTTTACTTGACACAAATGTGTATCGTTTGGCATACCACAAGAGTAACGTTTAGCATACTGACTAGGTTCATACATAACTGTTGTATTGTCATATTACTGTATCAGTATAATATACTATAATATGAACAGTTATCACCTATTGCTCTTAATGTACTACCAATATCAGTATAATATAATATGAACAATTAACCATGTAGGTACTATGTATACGCTACTCACATAATACCGGGAGGGTATACTTTAACTGAAATGAATTAATATTGAATTATGAGATGTAATCGCATTGCATATAAATATACCGAAATAAGTAGAGATTTTCACAAAGTTGATATATGTACTATGAACACACCTGCCGAATTTATTCTCAGCAAAAGTGAAGGACATTTGTTCCATTTGAAGAACTATCTGCTATCTATTAATCGTACAAGTTACGACAGTAAATATTGGAGATGCAGAGTAGCTGGGTGTTCAGTCACAGCAATCACAGTGGGCCGGCCTAATATGTATTTGCCTGTACATATCTGCTATAACTTTTATAAATACACTTTACAAAATATCCTTAACAATAATTTTCCCAATATACGTAACGATATTATGCGAATCGATAATTGCGAACCGATGATATGCGAAACGATAAGTTCCCTAACTAATACCTACTCACTGCCTACTACTTGTTTCACTACACACTGTTGTGTATATTGTAGTCACTTATATAAATGCGATTATGTAAAACCATGTTCAGTCATTTGATTTATAAACTCAACTAGAGATGGTAGACTGTTGTCTAATTCTTATAAAAAACCGACCGCATGCAGGTGAAATCCTTCTCTATATCAATACGCAGGAGTAGCTGGGGGTATTTTAAATGGTTAAACAAAATATCTTAATCGTTGTGTTAATCAGGAATAGATGTCCTATAATTTGACTATTTTACATAATAAGGAATCACTTTCCGACTATTTTATTATTTCAATACGTTTCATTACGTTTTAATTTTTGTCAATTACAATTTATATTAAAGAATAACTTTTTTTGTTTTATTCTTTAGGCCAAAAGCTATAAATGAAAACGCAAATAAAGGCGAAGCACAATTAGACTAAACGCAATGATTAATATTCATTATTATTATAAACAAAACAATAATTATTAAAGATAATGTAATTTTTAATAATTATTTATTATTATGATTTATTTGTTGTGAATTTGGATTTATCAAAACATACAGTGTTGTGCAAATCGTTTGATCAACCCAAGGTATTGCCACCTGTTGCATTAAAAAAAACAACAACAACAGAAGCATTCTTGTTTTATAATTTGAGGCTATATTGTATTTATTGCAGTTTATACAAAAATAATGTGACATATATTTCCATTTAGCTATATAATAAATTATTTAGACACACCCATTCTAGTCAACACATAATTATATATAGGGGAAAGAATGAGTGATATTTACGAGGAGTAAAATCCTTGCATCATGACCAAGATAATATATATTTAATCGCCAAATTAAGGCAAAATTTGACATGGAGAGGAGGAGAACTACTGATCATTATATTGTAAATCTCTTTGATGAAAGTTGTGATACTAAAATGGACTTCAGAGCGACAACAATTGTACCAGTGGCGATTGCAGGTCATTCGTTTTTTATCTGAAATATAATTAACTAATTAAGGCTAATTTAATAGGATGATATTAGAGTATCCCACTAAACTCGTAAACTATATAAAAATAGGTAGGTAGATCGATTAATTATAGTAAATGTCTGATAGTATTGATCGAGAATGAAGCAACCTTATCTTTCATGGACAGGTTGGCATTAGCACTGCAGCATTTAATACTGTATTGGGAGATACTCTCAGATAAAAAACGATGGAAATTCAGCCACACAGTTTTTGTAGTTTATTTAAGCTCAAGGTGGACTTAATCAAGCAAGCATCTTTATAGATGGGCTTAATTAAATATGAACTGATTCTGTACATTTTGTGGAATATATTTGTGGAATAGTAACTGCAGAATTATCTTTTCAAATATATACCTATTACTGCTATGATAAACTATTTTTTTCTATTTTATACAAATTGTAAATTATTTATAGATTTCATAAAATTGATATTTGTAATCATTTTTCACTACACCGTCCATGGCTTATAAGACGTCCAAGAAGGACGTTCTTATAATTCAAAACTGAAATAATAAAATTAAAACTTGACTAATTTCCTAACAATAAGAAACATTTTCAAGAAATGATAAAAGCAGAAAACAAAGCAGTTTATTGTATAATATTTTATGTTCAGATATTTTGTTTTCCATATTGCTACTAAGTTCCACCACTTCAATATACCTAACAGAATTGCAGTGCAGTTTGTATCTTATTTTTTTAAGAAGACAAGAACGGAGGTGTACAATTTGTTAATTAAGACACTACATTACGTTATAAAATAACCTGATAAAACGAAAGCTATTTTTCCCTACTTGGTAGAAATATATTAAGCGACACGGTTGTTAGTATACTATTGGAAAGTATGTTGCGCTATGTTAAATATTTGCTCATACTAAAGAAACACAGAGACAACATCTCGAAAGTATGCCCCCTTGTAAACTTATCTTTAAGGAAGCATGAAATTATCGACATTTTCATCTACGGCATATTGTACGTATGTATTTTCAAATAAATTTTCTGGTTTAAAAACGATATTTAACTATTCTCAAAAATGTTATGTTTCATTAGGAATTCTGGAATTTATAAAATTATGCATATAATAAGGGAGTGCCTATATTACATAAAATGACATCATAAAGCCACCAACGCAATTAAAATCAACACGATTTTTAGTCCCCTACGGCTTGTAGACTATATCCTCTTTCATTTGAATGTGGAAGTTGGGTCGATGAGGCTCGGGTTTTTTTCTATTTATTAAATTAGGATTATAAAGTCTAAATGAAGAACAAACACGCATAGTTCCTTTATTTATTGGATTTTATTATATACTTGTGAGGATTCTTCGAGATACATTATAAACTATGAATCCTTTCCGTTGCTTGAATTTTTATTTATATATTCTGTATAAATGCGCTCATTATTACTTATACGTTGCATGTACAAAAGCAGAGATTATATATATTGTTGTATTTAATACATCAACAACTAATTGATTCTGTATTCTTGATATAATCCAGCGATTTAAAATGTAATTATGTATAATGTATCGGTAGATATGACTTTAATGTGTATTATTCAAAATGTCCTTAATGTTTCAATATATAAGAACTAGTACATTGTGGTATAAAAATTATTTTGTGATAAGTAAGTCAGTATTACAAAAGATACATCATACATCAGCTGTTATATGTCAGATTTTTACGTATGAAATATAGATATAAATTAAAATGTTTCAATAATACACACTATATGAAAAATAATAATCTTAGTAATGGATGTTTTTTAATAAGTCATACTACCAATATATTTAAATAAACAAAATACTAATACCGAAAATGATTGCTAAAATATTTCTACATATTTTATCTATATATAGTATGATTATTGTTTTAATATATACGAGTATGAATTACATTGATTTATCTAAAATTAAAACGAATGAATGTTTCAGAGATACAGATGCAAGTTGGCATCCACCTGGCAAACAAATATTGGAATGAACAATCACATAGAGAAAAACTATCATTTTATATAATATATAACACGTGTAATAATTATATATACATGCTTTTGTAAATTTAAATGGTCAATGAAATGAATTGTACAGCTAAAAGTGTTAGTCAAATATAAACGAATAGTAGAGAATCAATAGCTATGTTTAAATCATATCTGTATATATATTTTTAGAAGTTTTTAAATACTAAAAAATATATTTTACTAATAAAATGAATTAAAATAAATATAAATATTTTAGTTTATAAAATTAGTTAAATTATAATGACATATAAAGGCACATTTTCTCTTTATATAATTTTAGAAAATCAATTAAATTAAAGAAAAAGTTTATGTATCTTTACTTTAGGTATTTTATAACAATTTAATTAAATAGTAGTAAACTGGGTTTAAAGTGGGTCACAATTTGTTATTTTTATATGTAAATTGTTAGTTGGAATAAATAAAGATGAAACTATTGTCCTAGTTATGATCAACTAGCTGCATATCCAGCTGCATATATAGGTTTGGTCTCATAGAAATATAATTAATTTTGTTAGATTAATTGAGAAATAAATCCTCACTAGACCAAGAAATTCCTAATAGTAACAATATTATTTTAGGATAGATGATAACATACTTCATTGGCAATGTGGACATTCTGATAAACAAATTTAATTATCCTGTACACTTCACCATCTGCATTCCAATTCCTATAACTGGGAAACATTTCAGAATTAATCAACGAACTTAATTTAGTCAATAAATTCATATTTTGTGCAATTCAGAAAATAAATTATCTTTAAAAAATACGATTAGAAGCATAGAGTAATAATACGGGTATTAGAAGGTTGTTTTATATATTTAAAATACTGATTATTAAATATGTAGGAGGATAATATTTAAGTATTTTTTCTGACATTCAGAAAACTTATATTTATATTTCAAAAATGTAAAGCAATGTTTTCAATTAAATGCAAAAGATCAAAATTAATTTTATTATTTCAAATTAAAATATGATATCGTTTCACAGTACAGCAATTCGTACGTATACCAATTGCATTGAAAAGTCGGGTGGGCCACCTTAAAATATTGTTACTGTTATTAAAAACAATTACCCAACTTTGTTTTGGCTCACCCTCTTTTTAAATGCAGTTTGAGTTTATTCAAATCCAATATATCTAAACTTTGTTATATCTGATTGATTATCTGGGGTAATATTTTTCTTTATCGAGACAATCTACATAAGATTTACTGAAACTATGTTGCTTATACACAAATTCAAAAACGGAAACGCCAAGTCCCAAATATTGCTGATTCAGGATTTTATAGGGTGCCCGTAAAGTTTCTCTATAGTAATTTAATCAATATATTGGCGTATGTTTGTTCCGCAATTGAATTTGTTAATACCATAATACAAGTAGTGACCTATATTTATATGCATTCACCTGAATATTATATTGATTAATCAGTTAATCGATCAGAAGATACTCGACTATAACTATCAAAAACAGATTTCACTGCTAGAATTTTCACAAAATGTAGGTATGCTTTAAGGTTGAATATTGTTTCGATAAGATGAACTTATAATTTGATTTGAAAATTCTCGTCCATACCAAATTATGTATTAAGTGCTGTTATGTAGACTTACTGGAACACATAGATACTCCTGCATTGAGGTTTTTTCATGGATTATTAAATAATAAGTAGCACTGTGTAATATTGAATAAATAATAGTATTTAATAGTATAACCTAAACTTGTACAAAATGGCAGGCACTGTCTTGTCCCGGTGCTATTATTTAAGTCCGTGAATAAGTATAATATATTTATTTAAATTTCTAGCTCGTTCTAAATATACTGAATTTATTATGTAGATTACAAAACATACTCGTTATATACATTTCGTTATTTTGATAAGATCTAGATAAATATCTCATCGCTACATTCTAGCTTGTTGTAGTAGGATTAAACCGTAACATTATATGGTATTCAACAAACAATGTGATATTATTATTGCTTTTTTTTAGAATTTAATTTAGCGTCAAAGGCTTTAGCTCTTTTAAAAATCGTTTCTGACTTGAGCTGTTGATAGCTACATAATACAAGACAATAAACTTGTAACTTGTAACTACTTGTAAACACTTGTAATCACTCGTGAACACTTGTGACTATATTTTTAAAATATTGTACACTTTTCAAATATTCGGATTGTAATATAGAATTTTCTGTAATTCAATGTGTTGTCTACTAAATGTATCAAATTACTTATCTGTTAGTTTCATGGTAGAACTAATTTAGCTGTAACATTTAAAAATAGTTTTATCATGTCAGACACCATATTTAAAAAAAGCTAACACATTTGAAGCTTATTTCCATTCATTTAAGATATACCTAAGTGTATATTTGCTAATACACTTATTGGTATTTTTGACTAGTAATAATACACATTTGTCATTTTTAAGAAAATATAATTAATACAAATTAGTATGAAACTAAATTATGTGATTTCCGTAGTATTTAGATAGAATAAATAAATAGCAGAGCCTCATGCCATACAAGTTTTTTTAAAAGCGTGTTTATAACGAAATTTAAAGCTCTATTTTATTATACGTTTTCTTTAAATTTAGTATGATAAGGCTCCACTATATTGATTTATTAAATAGTAAAAGTAATAGTATGTTTAATGTAACCATGACATTTTCTAAAATTGTATTATATTTTTATAATAGACTTTCTAGGTTAATGTTAAATTACATATTGATCTATAATGTATATTGTATAATTGTTATATATATATTTTATATATCAATATTAATAACATATATTTATTGGCACCTTCTTTTATATCAAATAAAATTATTAGTTTATTTATGTGTGCTACATTATTATAATGTAAAATAATCAATACAATTTGAGTTCACTTCTCATTTTAAAATTTTTTATGTGTTACTATCATTTTCTTACGCCTTCATTTCATAAATGCTTTATTAAATACATTGTATAAATATTAATTATAAAATATAGTTGCTGCTCGAGAACTTGATTTTTAAAATTATAAAATCACTGCATTATGTATTTGATATATAGAATACAATTGTACAATGGAACAAAATTGTAATTACAATGTTTTATTATTCCATAAGTAACTCACTAACTAAAGAAAAACTAACAAAATATGTTAAATGCACACAGACTAAAATATAATCTTTAAAATGTGGAAAAACATACATTATTTTGAATTTAATAACATAATACAATGGCTTTAGTATAAATAGTTGTGGATGTAATTATATCTTAAAATAAAAATCGAATTATGTACATACACACATACACACAGGTCTATCTTACAATTTATAATTCTGTAGATGTAATCTCATAACTATATCATAATATTATATCTAAGTTTTATTCAGAATAAAGAAATATATATTTTCGTATACCTTTTCCATTTCTATAATAATTAATATCAACATTTAAGATTCATAAAATTATTTTGAAGCAACTATTGATATTAAAGTAAAATTGGTAATGCAGCAATAGAATGTACATGTCACTATTAATTACAATGTTTTGTTATGAGATGGCTTTCAGAATTTTCAAGGTTTACAAGTGGTTATCAGGATTTTGCTATCTATTGGTATTGAATAAATTTAAAAACTAAGTGCACCAACGTAAACTGTAAAAATATCAATAAAACGGTTTAAATTTACGTAAAGTTTTGTAATTTTACTTTAGTCATATAGATAGATATTTGCAACTTTCACATCATATATGAATGTATATATTGTATTGAGTAAATATGCATACATGTTTAGAATTGATATTTGAACTGAAATCCAAGTTTCCAGAGTATTTAATTTTATAATATAACTTTTTTTTAAGTATAAAATAGAAAGTAAACAAAATTTCATTAAACATATGTACCTATTTGAAATTAAAACTATAATGTCATATTAAAAATAACGTGGAAGAAAATAAAAAGTGACGATGATAAGTATTAGATATTCCCATAAAATTAATCATTAAAAGCGTGAGAGAGTATTTGCAGTAGATGTCATCTGTCATTTGAAAGACCATTCCATGTTTTAGTATATTAAAAAAAAAAATAATATCAATATCAATATCAATTAAAATTTTATTTCTAAATAAGATACCGATCTTTAAATATTTACTGACACTTTGTATACATTACTTGTAAGTTATATTTTTAATACGTAACTACATATGCTTCGAAAATAAATTTGGAAATTTGTAAATACAGTGTTATTCTACCTTTTTAAAGTCCCTAGTATATTCAATGTAATTTATCTTAATCATTTCATTGTATGTAGAAAGCAAACAAAATATAATATTTTGTATTACTATTGTATTCAGCGGTCGTAGTGAACGATTGAACTCCAAGCTCTGGTTCGATTTCCTAAATTAGCGAAAACAAGTGAACGCTTTCTTCAAATTAGGATCTGAATTACACATATTGTATATGCATCATATGCGTGTATGTGTGATGCTGAAACGACACTGCGTATTTTAAATAGTTGTGCAAAATAATTTCTGCAGGACCACAAATGTCGTTAATTTAAATTACTATGCTATTTTTTATACTTCCCTGTGAAATAATTTACAAACTTGTAAAAAGGACTAGTCAATTTTTTGAAAAATTATAAAATAAAATAAATTTATTTGAAAAATAGACCTAGAGCTTTCGATGTATCATCACATCATGTTCATGGTCAGAAAATATAAAAAGCAGCAATAAAAGTGTTATATACAAAGAGAAGAGCGTCAAAGTTACATAATAAAACTGGATTTTTTCATGTCAATGGCAGTATAGACAAATGTCTTATTAAATCTATTTTTCTCGATTTTCACTCACTCCTTCTTTATTTATTAGTTTTATTATGTAACTTTTATGCTCTTTTTTCTGTATATATGACTTTTATTGCTGCTTTTTATATTTTCTGACCATGATTTTGATGTGATGATACATCGAAAGCTAGGTCTATTTAAAAAATATATATATTTTAATTCTTCAAAATGTTCAAGTGGTTTTTTATTTTATTCGCTCTGCAGTGAAATAACAGTTTTAATCTACTCGGGATTAGTCAACAATGAGAATATAACACATACATTTTTTGTAGTAATAACTTCATACATATTTATTATTTTTGCTAACGAATATATATGTATGTATCTTTATTCAAATTGAATGTTAATTGTAGACATATATACTGCCTTAAAGTCACTTTATTTAAAAAATCAATCAATATGCTAAAAGTTAGGATGCCTAGCTGATAAAACATTGACTTACCAAGGAAAAAGTGCCAGGTTCGAACCCTCATGATTCAGGCTCCCAACCTAATACTCTAACAATAATATTTGCATCTAAAATATGCAAACTAATTTCGAAGTTAAGGGCAGCAAGGAAAGGAACTGGTTACCTGACCTTACCCTACTGTTGACTAAAGACAAATTAGAAGGGTCCTTAATAAGACAGTAAATACGTATACGATATGCAACTTTAATGTATTTACCGATATGCTGCCAAGGAAATCATGTTGTACTTATACTTATTAAATCAGTGACTACAAACTGCTAGCATTAACAGTGCAAACGCAACATGACTAATTACAATTTTGATTACAATCAAATCAAATATAAGGCAATGAAAAAACCTTCATTTCATTTTTCTTCTTTTTGATATTAGTTTATTCGCTAAAAATCAAATCAAATAAACGTATTAAATATACAAAAGTTCGTATTCTATAACGATAGTATAGTAAAAATGCCCCTAAACCCTTATTAATATGAATATGCTCTAAATATATATTAAGATCAATAACATTTATCGAAACAGTTAAATCTATATATCTATACTCCAATATCTACAGGATTAGGTGTATATTATATTATAATACAAAAATGTACTGGAATTTAGCATTAACTCAGGTTAGAAATACAATCAGTGATGAAATAAAAATTAAATGTTTTGAATAAATAAATATGTAAATATAGCTAGCTTATAGTAAAAAAATGAACAAAATGAATAAAAATTCAGGGACAACTAATAATTATTGTTAAATTTATACAAATATTATACCATACAATATTCAACAAAAACTGACAAATTATTTGGTATATTTCTGTTATATTAGTCACTTTTTCAAGTAGTATATTTTAAATGTAATTATTTTAGTAAAAAGATAATTAATTAGTTCTTAAATTACAGATTCTTAATAACTGTCATCGCCGAGTTGCTTTGGAAACGTATATATCGGGTTAGAAACAGAAAACCGATATTTACATTATTTCGAATAATTTGCTTTTCATTTTGTGGCTCCTGTATACCTACGGTTGTCTTAGCTTGACCAATTAAGTTACGTTCGATAGATTATACCTCGACAAATATTAAAATGTCTGAGCTTGTAAATTCAAAAAGTGAAAGAAATGTTGAAATGTAAACTACTTAAAATATGCAAGAGATCGAGGACTGACTTGTATGATTAGAACACGCCATGAAAGAAGTCGTTTTCCTATCGGCCATATAACGTAGTCTCAGCGAAAACAACATAAGTCCTCACTTTTTAAAATGGTCAATAAAAATCTTGACTGGACAGAGTAAAATGGGAGAATCTATAGCTACGTCGTATATTTGTTAATATATGTAAATTATTATAATATTAATAGATGTAAATATATTTATGGAAATAGAATGTACAAACACGAATCGTACACATTGATAAGAAATGCATTGACAAACATAATGACAAGGAATAATAGGAAATTATTAGTCAGTTATAACTACAATTATAAGATGAATCAATCATAGAGTAATATTACTCTACTCTATTATTATATGATGTTTTTGAATATTGGTACATTGGTACATTTATACTAATTTTGTTGCCAAAACTGTCCTCATGCGTACTAATATTTAAACGCATCTAGAAATTTTAATGACATAATATGTGTGTTTAATTTTGATTTAGGGATGAAGACAATAGATATAAGTTTCAAATCGTATGCACCATAACTTTTAAAAAGGTAATAAATACTTATTTTATATTGAAAATAAGAATTTTTAGAAAATTGAGCTTCAATTTAAAAAAATATTCCTATTCGTTAATATGAGAACTTTTAAAATGCCACTGGGGTCCAAACCAGCCCTCCAAACACCGGCAGACGTCCATTTCGAAAGGTTTGGCACCATTATCTATAATTATATAAGGGGTCAATGTTGGTACCTCTTTCCTTGTAGCTGGAGGGTGCTAGCTGTGGGACTAAAATGGATAAAAAATACCGTGTTGATAATAGAATCGACGTTGGTAGCTCATAGCTACATAGCTACATAGCTACCCATCATTGCTCATGTTGGGTTACTATCGTTTGCGGGCTTGAAATTGTTTATAATAACTATTGTGTGATCTTGTCACCCCTTTCATCCGTCGGTTGTGTGTTGTCCCATAACTTGTTTTGACCACTCAAGTCCTACATGACTATTGTCTATTTTATCTGCTACTCATGTGGAAATTATCTTCATTATGTTCTCCATTTCGATTTCTGATAATGAGTCTGTTATTTACTTTCTTGGATCAGGCAAACATCAATTCAGTGTTTTTATTGATCTTTCAAGCAGCTTCCTGATCCTTATTCTGATATCATCGGCATTCCATTGAAGTTACTTGATGATTTCCATGGTTCTGAACTCTGCTCGATTTTCACTGCCTCTTTTAGGATTGGTAGCTCTGTTTATATTATGGCTTGGGGGAGGGCTTACAAAGACATTTCTTGCATTTGCTGTCTTGTTATGTAATCAATATTACCATTTCTTTATGGGCTTGAATCTTACTATATTGTTTTATTTTTTCAATTAACGTGGATCCGAAATTTTTTGTAGACGGTCAGCAATTATAGAGCAAGTCTACATGGTTTTCTTCTGGTTCTGGTGGTCTTACTATACTTCTCATCTTTAAGACTGATTAAGCCACAAATTCATTCTAGGAAGTCATTGCCTGATCGGATGGCTTATATATAGGTTGCAAAAGTCACCTTTCTGACTACTACACATACATACTGTATTATTATTATCGTTTTATTGTATTTTAGTATTACTAACATTGATGAATTGTATCATTATTACAAAAAAAAGTATATTTTATGTAGAATTTTTAGAATAACATATGTATATGTAAATTGTAAAACACATATAACAAGTAAATTGTACAAAAAGGCAAGTGCTGGCATAAAAATGCACTTATGTTGCACCTTTACAACCCAAAGAGGCCGATAAATGCTTTTTTAAACGAGCCGGATAAGTGACTACAATATATCCTTAATAATGGAGTTTCAAGTGGAGAACTCGATTATAAAAGAAATGTTTCCTAACATTATATTTGCGGAGATTAGTACCATTCGATTTCATTGTGTGCCAGATTCTAGTTGCTATTTATATACTATGAAGTAAAAATATGATTATACATCAGCCTCGTTGATCCAGTCAATTTATGATTTATACATAAACAATTACATGTTTAAAACATATGTTTGTGATATTATTTCTACATATTATGTTACCTATACTTGTATTTCAAATTAATACCTACATGAATAATATTAATTTTAACTAAATTAACCACGAGAGTTATAAAACTATCCACTAAGGTATTACAATACTTTATACTTAGATATGTGCCTATATTTTGTCAACAACGAATATTTAGGTAATTATGTCTGAGAGTACCATATACATAAAACATATAATGGGAATTAGGTTTGCACGTACGTGCACGTACTAAAATTTCGTAAGTGGTCAGAGAGGTTGAGTGAATGAGATTAAATATCACTTCTTCTATTGATCCATATAGAGTAACTTTGAAACCACACTGTAACCTTACTGACATCGTTGTCTTATTATGGAATCGACAGAATAAGTTGATTGAAGAACGAACGAAAGGTAAGTCAAAATATCAAGTTTTCACTTACTTGTCGAACCACACTCCCATGTTTACCCTCTCTCTGAATACATGTACTAGTTAACACATTTAAACCATACGAAATGTATAAAGTTGCCTAATCTGTTTGTAACTTCTAGCCCAACCAGAAACAGTTATAATCCACAGCTTCCATAATACACATGTATATGACATGTAGCCTTAGTATTAACATACATTATTTGCATGGAATAGACGGATTCATTCACGGAAAAATTCGAATACTATTGCCAAAAGAATTCCATCTGTATGTTGTGGAATTTCTTCCTTAACTTGTTTAACCCAGGCTGTGGTATGTGACCTATAGATGCATTCATGGAATGCTCCATATTAGATTTGCTTGCATATGCAGATTATTATTCAATTCTGTGTATATCTTTACAGTAATTCCGTCAGATTATGTGTGTATCCCTCAGATTTATATTGACGTAAGTTATAGTATTCTCTGGTTATATCAGTGTCGCCCAATACCTGGTAAACTAAACATAGATACATGTGTAGGTATCATTTCCTTTCGTCCGTGATGTACAAATTGTGAAATATAATGTGAAATACCCGTCAGCTAAACAGATAGCCGCTTTAGAAGGTAAACATAGAGTTATTACATTCCTTCACGCGTAATAAACTTTACATATTGGGAAATTACGAATATCTTTGCACAATTTAACTATTTTCGAAATAATATTGTTTAGGATGAAACATTTCAGGTAACTCTTTTAGCAGAAGTATAAACATTATATTAAACTTTTGATCTTAAATAAGCTGTTAATAAACTTTTCACGAATCAAGAAATATAATGTAAATTCAATTACATATCATTCATTGTTATTAAAATTTAATCGTTTTGGTTTTGGTTTTCATATGCGCATTTTATATTCCCCAACGATTTTGTTGTGTTTTCTCAGACTTTAGATGGTATAATTTGAAATATTTAGCATATCAATTTATTTTAAAGTTTACAACATACATATAATATATAAAATAAAATTTAGATCTATCAGAATTCTGCAAACTGGGGGTTTTGGCTTATGAATATGTTTTATAAATGTAACTGGAAGACCATTTGAATAAATATTTATCTAAAATGTGACCTGCTAAGTTCTCAACTCATCATAGAATACTTTTCGATTTATAATCATTCGCTTCTTTAAAAAGTGTCTAAATTAAAATGTACAGCTTGTATATTGTGTTCTCTCGTATGGTTACCCGTAATTTGGTTCATACGTCAAATTAACATAACTTTTTAAGCTTGGCAGTTAAAACTGAAAGCAGAAATAAGCATATTATAATGTGTATATTATGATGAGTAAGCATTGTATCATTGTATAACAACATTTGGTTTCTCACGTTATGAAGTGTATCTTCAAATTATATTAATAACGTGTTGTATCATATAAATATATTAAAATATATGTTCAGCATATTATATTATAATTTCTATTAAATAATGTATTCATGTGAAAAAACTGGATAAACAATGAATTAAAATAAAACAAAATACTTTTATTAATATGTATTTTTATTATACAACTTATACAGAGAAGAAATTTGTACCTTCTAATTTTTTATTGTGAATTTGTATTATAGATGCAAATAAATTAAACATTATATTAAATACCTATTTATGCAAATCTCAAAGTTGAAAGATTATTTACAATTTTTACTAATACGAAGTATGTATAGTCTTAAATTAAAAACATTTTGAAGACAGCAAATTCATTTATATTATTCGTTTATTATTCATACATAAGAGAATACTCTTTCTGTGCACGCACAGAGTTCAAATAAATGTAGAGTAGATACTATAAGAAATAGAATAAAAATAATTTCCTTCAAAACATTGACACACACGCATTTATGTGTGGAGTACAGATAATTAATTATTATAGTTATAATAATAATGATAATAATATAGTTGCTATAGTTATTTTTATTACAGTTAAAAAGGTACTTTACTGTACCGGTAAAGTACAAAAATTTCATAATTTATAAAAAAATGCATTGAATATTGTCTATTACAATGGTTTACTGTCTGTTAATGTACTTGTATGGAAAATTAACAAATACATTAAATATAAATAAATATAAATACTTTTAAATGCATATTTACAATGTCAGTCAGCATTATATATGACTAATTAATATTCAACAGATTTACTTGCAATGTGGCGTGTAATGGTATATTTTAAAATTGAATATATGTATGCATATAATTTTTAAATTATGG
>JAYRBW010091126.1:0-21373 GCA_036023295.1 Invenusta paracnida
AAGGCCTGGACAGGACATACCATCTACGAATGCAAGACAATGGCGCAGGACAGGGATCAGTGGAGAAGAATGACAAGTAGATGTGCATCTTTCGTCGCCCAACCTCAATGAGGACGGCACCTTTGATGATGATGATGATGAGGTGACGGCGTGCTTCCTCACGAAATATATCGGGTTTTACTATATTTGTATATTATAGTTTTTACTTGCCGCAGTTCAAGACTTTTTATTTGGAATGAATTTATCGGCTTACAACCCTACACTCTTTTCAATTGCAAAATTGTTTAATGATATTCATTACTCAATTTAAAAACAAATAATTTATATGAAAAATCTATTATAAAACATACCGTGACCAAAGATTACTCCTCATTTTTTCGCTATTGATTTTATAAATTATATTGAAAAACGTCGTACTTATTGATTTTATATCTTTTTTGATAAAAGCAGTAATATAGTATTATTCTTGGCGCAACTTTAGGCATTTGTCTTTTATAATTATGATTTTAAAGAAAAAGTTAGTAACACTTTGATAAATATGAGGCTGTTATGAACTGATCAGGTCCGCGAGGTATCGCTAAGATCGCCAATGTCCTTGGAATTGTGAAATTTAGAGGACAGCTAACGATCAACAATAATCAAGTCGACGAATCCGCGTGGAAACCAATCGATTCCACTCTGGAACAACAATGGGTAAGGGAGAAGAAAATCGGTTAATTATTATTCGTTTCATGTTGTTCTAATAATTCTAAGTTTAAATTATAATTCTAATGAATTTATATATGTATACAATTATATGACTACCAATTAAATGATCTTATGAGAAACAGAATATTAGAAGATTTAAAAGAACAAATACAGAAAATACATTTTTTCGTAGATGCAGTTCTGCCCAACGCAGTAATCTTTTTCTAGAAAATAAATTAAATATATTATTTTAAAATGTTCGTGTATTAAATAGTATTATCAAATTGTTTTTTCAGATATAAATAGTGTATACTATATTATATATAATATTATTTGCTATTTTCAATCTTTGTGTACGGTTTAATACTACTGCTTTTCACCCGAATGCTTGTCAAATATAAAGCTTAAACAATTGATATCGTTATATATATATTCATCAAATAATATCAAACATTCAGTTTTGATGCTCTGTATATCGCATTAAATTCTATTTTATTGGCCCTTATTAATCCTTAGAATAATTTTAATCAAATAATAAAATACTATTATATGAATAAATATATTGCCGTGTGTATGATCTTTTAATCCTGCACCGTCTGTTTCATTTGGTTACTCTTGATAAAGGTGCCCTGCACCGAGACGTCGAGCTCACAATAATAAATTGTATCTGAGAAAAGCTTCTTAACTTAAAATAATACCTATATACATAATATTATGTATAAAACCCAAATAGAGGTTCACTCTAATTTTCACCTCACCATTTCAGAATCTTCCTGTAACGCGAAAAGACGGCGATATTCTTCGATTTTGGGTGGAAGCCAATGACATTATGGGATCGAGCTCTCGGGATCATCTGAAGGTCTTCATGGATGCCTCTCCACCTGAGATAGAGCGAGTTGGCCTCACCAAGAGTGACAGGAGGTCTCTGGTTGTCCACAATGTGAAGGACCTGCATAAAATGAAGTGAGTCAGTAGTACCTGGCAGTTGTCTGCCGGCTCGAACCCCAGTTTGGCTCTTATAGTTCCTTGGTGGAAGCTGTCAGTCGAGTTATTAGGGCTATATATACATTTGTAGAACACTTGTATGTATCTTGATTATCTTAGGATATTAAGACACTATATATAACACTACGGGCCGAAAAATGTTGGATTGAGCTCCAACATCGCTGGAAAAATAGATTAATAAGTTAAATATTGCTTTAAATTGATTGCTGTATAACACCTCTACCACCTTTTCTGTCAAAAAGAATTGTTTGTTTGTTTGTTTGTTTGTTTGTTTGTCTATGTGTTACTTGGTAACTGGTGTCAGACATTTGAGTTTTGATTAATTTTGTTGAATGTAAATTAATTAATTAAATATTATTTAAGTCATCGAAGATTTCTGTTATTGAAAGGATCATATGGGTAGAATATAACATTAATCATTTAAATTTGATGCAAATATTTTGAGCTTAATATATGAACACGCATAATTATAAAAATGAGCGTAATTATTGAATATATAAAAATATCAAAGCTATAATGTTTTATATTGTTATAATTTTAAAACATTCAGTTCTTGTTTGGATAATGAAGTTTTCTTTGACACTGTAAAGATTAAAATTTGTTTTCTTTTTCGCAATAATCACAAGCAATGTTTTTTATTCTTGTGGTAATTTCACACTTTTACAAGGGACTTTCAAGTATCTTTATATTTAATTATTTAATCGATTTTACAACAAAGTTTTCAACCTTCTTCACGTTTAGACTGGCCTGGGACGCATTCGATCAGCACAGCGGTCTTCGGGAGGTTCATTGGAAGCTATTTGAAAATTACACAGGCAGCGAAGTCAGACTTGGAGAGGGCACCATGTCGAAACAGCCAATGAGAGTGCGTTTTAAACTGATCAATCACATCGTTTTATATCCTTTGTGTAATTCAATTCCGTAGTGTAATAATTTTTAATCATGCATTTTTTGTTAATTTTTCTATAAGTAAAATAATCAATTTGCATATAGTTTTAAAATAATTTTATTAGGTATTAGAAAGATCAAATAACATTACATTGTGATAATTATTTATTTCTAAACTCCACACAGAGTTGCGTACGTGACGGAAAACGAGATGACAACTGCTACTGTACCCCGATGATGGGTTGCTTCAATCGATTTTTTTCGTTTTCTCCAAATGCGGGTAATTATGTGAATATATAATCATATATTGGTACTTAGTTAATATTTTGTATATGAAACGTTATATATGAGTTAAAATATTTTAACTCCTTACATAATACTTATATTTTTCTATGATTGCCATGCTAAGGACTTTTCCAGAACTGTAGCAATTATTTTTTGATTTACACTCGTCTCATTGATTGATATTATTAGGTAGAAGTATACATTAGTTCGATTATTATATAGTCAGCTTTAATACCTTATTTTATGTTATCTAGGCACAGAACTGTTCAACGAAACCAAGAATCATGATAATGACTTTTATTTTCAACTCAAGATTATCAACAACGCGCAACTGACTACTATAAACGAAATAAAGGTTTGTTATTTGCGTAATTAAACTGTGAAATCTTGATCTGAAAAATATTACCACTTAATTTTTTTGATTCAGTGACTATTTGGCAGAATTAGATAGAATCATGAACATTGAATTTACGAGAAATACTATCCTCAATTTTAATAGAATATAATAATAATGTCATACATTGCCTTACCAGCATACATATATATAAATCTAATTAATTAGTCGACGTAGGCGAGTATGTAATCCAAGAGAATATATAAATCCAGGAGTATGTACCGGGGTTCAATCTTGCTACCTTCGGGTTTAAATCCAGGAGTATGTACCGGGGTTCAATCTTGCTACCTTCAGGTTTAAAGGCAGGAGTGCAACTCTCTTAGCTACCATTCTCCATTAGATAGCCAGTTCGAACCCCGGTAGGTACTCCTGGCTTTAACAAACTGATTTGCACTGCGGCATAGTTAAGTTAATTATAATGAATTGATTAGTTTAGTCATATGGCGACTAATTAATTCTTATTTATATTATATATCCCGGCAAGGCAATATGTGATTTTTCCTTAAATATTGTTAATAGCGGGGTTAGCCACATATTAATAATTTATTAAACATAAATATTTAGTTAAGATATATGTCGCAAAAAAAATTTGATATTGAAAAATAATGGTAGTTGAATATGGAAATACGCATATTATAAGTATTACATAGAATTATATAGAAAAATGTAAATTATAAATTGAACTCAGAAAGTAAACAATATTACTAGCGATAATAATTACGAGATTAAATCATGTGAATTCCACCAAAGGTTTTTAACTGGTGCTTTAATGGGGCATTTCAAGTTAACGAAATGTTTCTCATAATGAGAATAGGTTTTATAGGAAGTTATACATTAAGAAAATAATATACATTACCTGATTCTCTGGCAGAAGAGCATACATTATATTGATTTTGATACTCAAAAAACTTCATTTTAAACTGTTTATCATAAAATAAATCGATGTTTTATTTGAGAATTATGCTTACTCAAATAATGAAGTTCCCAAAAGTCTTTCCATATTAATTTTTAAAAACTTTATATACATATATATATATTTAATTAAAGAATTTTACCAATCGCCCTTAGTAGTACCTATCATAAACGTTTTACTCAGTAACATGCAGAGATCGGTTCCTAACGATTACTGTGCGAGCACTATAACCTCTATATAACACTATAAACGGTTATACAATAGTATTGGTATTAAAAACATCAATTCCGATTGACAAAATTCTTTAATTTTAATGATTAAACCGTTTGATTAATCTTCATGATTTGTACACAGATGATATAAAATTGCTATACGACAACTGTTTTACAGATCGGCTACACAAAAACTTCTTATAGCTGAAAGACATCTGTTCATTCTGGTAAATCATGCCGTATAGTGTATCAAGTGGATTCTTACCTCCAAACAACTCAGATCACAATTGATACCTCTGCACCGAATCCCGGCTCTGTCCACGACGGTATCAAAGGTGAACCGGATGTTGACTACCAGCAAGATCGGTTGCTAAGGGCCCATTGGGATGGCTTCTTCGACAAGGAGTCTGGCGTGGCCCTCTATCGGTACAAGTTCGGTAGTCAGTGCTTCTCACGCGCTGATTTGGGTCTTGAACGGGAGAATGTCAGCGTGAGTTTAAATAGTATGTTACATGTGCTATTCGGGCCCTGCTCAATGACTAATACTACTTTTAGTAGTTTTATACAATAAGTATTTTATAATAAAATATAATTATTTCTTTCTAGGTCTTTGAACTTGTTTTCAGTGAAATGTAACACCATGATTTAATCAATAATGTTATGGGATTTAATTAGGATTCAATAATGGCCCAAGCACTTATTTATTCGTGCGATACGCTATATATATTATACTTTTCTTTTCTTAATGGTTATTATATGAAACTTTAAGGTTTTTGTCCTTCTTTACGGTCAAAAGGCGTAATTTTGTATTTTATTGAATTTGGATTCTTATATATCATCATTCAGTTTTGTCCAATGGTTTGACTGAATGAAAAAGTTATACATAAATATACATTAAAAGATGCATAATATCGCATACATAATAATATGATGGGCAGCCGAAAAAGAGTAAAAAACAAATTTATCAAAGAAAATAATACTAATAAAAAACATGAAATTCATACTTCTAAAGAAAATTACAGAAAATAGTATTATTTACAGCCTATTACACTCAGTATAGCATTATTTTAGTATTATATAATATTATTTTGTTTATACGATAACTTAGTAAACTCGTTCAATGTAAACTTTTAAATAATTCGACTTTTTTATTGTATAGATTACAAAGTAAAAATCGATTAAACACCTTTGACATTTTTGTTAAAATATATTTCAATGACAGCTTGATTGTTCTTTCTTCTTTGCCACTTGAAGGAAACTACCACATATAGTGCAGAATGGCTAGCTCCTAATACCGGTACCTATTACGTCACAGTAGTGGCCTTGAATCCAGCGATGGACGCCTCAGCCGCTGTGTGCTCTGACGGAGTCACGGTGGACGAGACACCGCCCAGCCTCTTCGATATCTACGTCAAGAATCTCCATATGCAGGGAGGAATCGCTGCGAACAGGAATCGATTTTGGATGATTAAACCGGATGGTCTGCGGAGAGAGATCATAAATGTGACGTCATTCTGCAGGTTAGAAAGTAATGCTTTCATAATGGGACAAATGGGATTATTACTATTATTTAACATAGCAAGATAATTATCAGAAGCAATAATGCATCATTGTCTAGTGTTAGTGATCTTCTTCATGGCTTCACTCAAATCAAAATGTTTACTAATACAGAATAAACTACAGATCAAATTTTTCATGAAAAAATAATTTTTATATTTACGCGTATTTTATTTAATTGGCTCTATCTGTCATTTTTAAGGGGCTGTCTCATTTCTTCGGCTTATTTGTATTCGTAAATTTATTTTATATACTTTTAAATTAACATTTTATATTATGTTTAAATAAATACATTTTATTTATTACTATTTGAAGCAATGGACACGTTTCTCGATAATTTTTTAGAAAAATAACACATAAGATATACTTTTAAAATGTCAAAAAGAGAAAATTCTGGTTGTTTCAAGTTGTAGTTGTGAATTAAACTGCAAGAAATTGTCAGTGTTAACTGCAGTAAAACGGTTTAAATGTTTCACATTATTTGTTTCACAATAGTGTACATTTAATTTTATTTTTGAGTAGATATTTACAGCATAACTTACACATTTATTCCGACCAACGAAATACTTTCACAGAGACAAGTCCCATCACTTGGATGACCCGTCGTTATACAAAGAGGAGTACTCAAAATTCAACCCCCTGTTACCAATGGTGGACCGACCCTATGTCTGCAAACAGGTCGACGGATTCAGCCTCACAAAGTACCTCAAAGTCAAGAATTATGTGAGGAAAGAGACGCTCGCGGTGTGACCAAGAGTGAAATTCGTTTTTTTTTATTATATATTCTCAAATAATTTACAAAAATGCATGTGTTAATTCCAAGAAAATAGGCAAATATACCTCGAAAAATTATTGGAAATATTGATAATTATTTAATGAAATACTTGTATTTGCGACTATAATAATTATTCAAAAGAAAGCTTCTGTAAATAATAATGGCAAATTGTTGCCTTTTAACTAAATGTTATTGAAGGTAAAGTGTAAGGCTGAAATATTGTGGAATATTTAACTGCCAGTAAATTGACAGTCTCCAATTGTCGAACCTTTGGGGTTGAAATCCACTCCCTTATCAAGTTGGAAAGAACGACATCAATAGATAAGGAAGGTAATAATGATTTCAATATCAAGATGACCTTCGATTTTTAGAATCAATAAAATAATAAATTTGGCAGAATTGTTTAATAAATACTCGTAACCGTCTCTAAAATCTTGAGTATCTTAAGAACTTACACATTTTCGGTTATTTAATTACACGTTAATCACTGAAAAAAACTTTATTATCTTTTAATTATTAGATTTTGGATTTCCAGTCATTAATTTATCATTAGGGTGTTATCTCTATATTCTCAGAGGTACACCAATGTATACTACTCTGCTATCTATTTGATTAACTGATTGATAGCAGGTGGGTGTGGGGGAATAAAGGGTAAGGTCATGCGATGTGATGTGTTGTGTCAGATGTACACCTAACAATACTACTCTTTCACTCCTTCCATTGGTCCAGTTGGAGGTGGAGTGGCGAGGATACGACTTAGAGAGCGACATTGCCCGCTTTATCGTCTCAATCAGTAGTGACCGACGGGGGAGAGAACTCCTGGCTCAAGAGCATAGCACCCTTCAACTGGGGTTCAAGTTATGGTATCCGGTCATCGAGGATGGAACTGAGTTCTTCCTACGGATTGCTGCTATCAATCGGGCTGGTCTGCGGACAGAGAGGGTGAGTATACGTGGTCCAAAATATCTAGTTAACCTTTAATTAATATGGCCGGTTATTCTAGTTAAGCCCTTTAAAAATTTTAAATCAATATCATAAATAATTTATTATTTTGTAAATATCATTCGTTAAGAATTGTGATAATTTATTTTTGTAAACTTTATTGGACATTTTTAAGATGATGTTTTAATAAATCTCTAGAATTATAATATTGTACCTTATCATTTTTTAATTAGAAGTTTCTTTATTAGTGGAAAAACACCTTTATTTAAACAATTCAGGTATTTGGACCAATATTCGTGAATACAAGTCCACCCAAGTTTGACGGATCGCTGGATATATCGGCGAACGTGACGGACATGCTAATTAGCTGGGCTCGAGATGCCTTCTATGACAGTGAGGATAAGGAACCATTGACATACCACTTAGGAATTGGTGAGTTCTAGATTTTGAGTTATTATTTTTTTAGATTTAATAATCTCAACCTTATACGAAGTTGGAACTTTATCGAATGTATTCTGGAGCAGGTCTATCCAAACGTTCCAAACTAAGACGTTTAAATATACTGCCTAGACTAAACACGACAATAGAATTAAGAGAGACAAAATCTATATAATTCTTCGGTTGACATCTCAGCCAATCAAAATCGACTATAACTATGGAAATTTGGTAGGCAAAGGGATGCGTACATAAACTATAATGTAAAACTATGCTTATTTTTTTATAAAATCGCGGTCATCGACAAACTTTTTTATTATTTAAGTTATACTCCTATAAATTACATATGTTATAGCTGACATTCTGACGCACATGTCTATAATTTTACTTTTCATATCAGTATAGGTGCATTTTCCCATTTGAAAATCGATCGTTTATACTATGAAAGATAATAAATCTATTTATTTTGTCTACCAAACAAAAAATCGATTCGAAACCGAAATTACAGATATTTCGGCGCGTGTTTAGTCTACAGTAGTATATATTTAAACGTCTTTGGTCTAACCCTATAGTACCGCATAACGTAATTGGCAGTCTCTGCAGCTATATGAGCCACATTATTTAATCATAAATTTTGGGCACAATTTGTTGAATTCTAAAAACACAGACTAGCTACCCGAATAGATGGCTTGACAGTTTAAAAAAGAATGAATTCGCTCGAAAAAGTATATATTTTTTACGGTTTATAATTATTACAGTAACAATTAAAAAACATTATTGATATCATTAAAGTTATATATATATATATCTTAATTGGAAAAGGCGCCTGTTATTTGATTTCACTTCAAGCAAGGGCCAATGGCCAACAAGGTGATTGGTCCGAGGCTATGTACGGCTGAAGAGACCTTATAAGGTCGAAACTGGTCCTGTACTGTCTCTTTATAAGTAGGTATCATGAAAATCAATCTCCTTGTGCATTTTGTGCATTGAAGTAACACACCTTTCTTTCAGTATTAACGAAAATATCTGTTAAATTTTAAATTATAGTCTATTAAAGTACTTTTATTATATTACTTAAAGTAGTTAGATTATTTGATTGAAAAGGAGCTATGTATATAGGAACTTATTGCGACATCTGTACATGGATTATGCGGTGTATAATTCGACTGTATATTATTAATAGATGTTTCTACCACTAACCCTTAAATCGTGCAACTTTTCACTCACCTCTCTTGTTCAAGGTCAGACAAAAGACCTTGCTGATGTGCTTCCCTTCACCAAGATCCACCCCCTGGCCTCTCCCCACTGCTCCTCCGGTCCCCGGCCTAACCTCTGCACCCCAGTATCTCTAGACCAGTTGAACTGGCGCCTCCAAGGACGTCACACCTACTGGGTATCGATAAGAGCGGAGAACGGAGCTGGACTAGTTGCCATAGCAACCCGTACCTACGAGCACAATGTCCTTCCGCCTACACCAGGTTTGGTTGTGGATCTGCCACCTCCTGAAGAGGTCAAATCCGGAGGTGAATTACAGGTGAGGAATACTTGGCCGCTCAAAGCGTTCATTATTTTAGTATTCATAATCCTATTGAAAAACTATTTATTTTAATATTATGTACTATTTTATTTAGCAATAGGTAAAATGCAATTTTTGAAGCCCTAAAATCTCATAATGTCAGATACAAAATATTGACTGATATTGAATGATATTGGGGAAATATTAAAAATTGAAACAATATTGAATGGAATTCACAAATAAATAATTTTTATAAACAATGGGTAGTATACAAATAATAATTTATCAATAACGCAAAATAAGCAATGTTTAAAACATATATGCCAAATATTAAACAGTTAAATATTAAAGATATTACATAATATTACACTTTTTCCGTCCCTGTCATAATGTCGATTTATTATCGACCACGCAGTCCAAAAACTCTGACATCGACTACCAACTCTCCACGGCAATATATCGAGCCAGCTGGTCCGGCTTTCTCTACGTGGACCACTACATGGTCTGCATAAGTCGAGAGCCGACTGGAAACTGCGACAAAAATACCCTCTCAGCAACCAGGGTACCTAGCAACCAAACCACCTACATGGCAACCGGTCTCAACATGCTCGAGAGAAAGGTGAATAGAAGCTTCAAATACAAATGTTATATTAAATTGATTGATAATATTATGTTACTTATAGCACATAATTGGAAAACCACGGGGCAAGAATATGACTGAATTAATATCCAAATTCAGAAAATGTCGTTATGACTTTGATCATTGCAAACCAGTATAAAATTGCCACCACTATTTATTTATATATTAGAGATAAACATCCAATACCGAAATACTCTGAAACATAATAATTTGGAGAATTTTTGTTTAAAAATTGCGTATTAAACCATGATCATTTCGTGGGGATTTTTTTAATAATACAATATGTATGCAGTTTTTTCTAAAAGAAAAACGTGCTATTAAGTTTCTTTTGAGTGTATTTACATGCTAAAAGAGGTAGCGTAGTGCATGTATACTCGTATATAGGTGGAACAGTATGGTTCCTTAAGTTAACACGTATATTCGCATATATACTGTATATCGTCATTAAATGCTTTATTCAAATAAACATCTTGGGGTGCAGCATTTATTCCAGGTTGGCGTTTGTTTCACTGTATCAGATTTAAATGCAACGTATATTTAATAATATAAACACATAAATAGATAGTAC
Source organism: Invenusta paracnida (assembly GCA_036023295.1). Lineage (NCBI taxonomy): Eukaryota > Metazoa > Platyhelminthes > Proseriata > Coelogynoporidae > Invenusta > Invenusta paracnida. Next base: position 10,818 of record JAYRBW010091126.1, read on the forward strand.
AAGTAGTTTATTCATTAGTATAATATAAACACATAAATAGATAGTACAAGTAGTTTATTCATTAGTATCTGCATCTCTGGTGCCTCATGACAATGTCATTTCGAACTCAACTATCATAATGTGGATAATTAGTTAATAAAAATAGTATATTATATAAGCAGATCTTAACGCAGCATATTCGAGGACTGCGGTTAATTGAAAAATTCTCATGGTAATATGGTTCTCATGGTAATATGCGATTTTCCAAATACAAATTTACAGATTAGAGTATGTAGTAATAAATAGTTTTAAGATTTACAAATTATACTCATTAATAATGTTATTGGGCCTCGAGTACCTGACGAAGAAAGTAATAGTTGAAAGAGCTGTTTTTATGAAAAGAATATTGAAAAAAAGCCTTGTTGTTTAAGTTTCATTCATCTATTACAATAATATGTTTAAATAGTGTCTTCTTAACAATTTCAGATGTACTATTTTACAGTAACCGCTCACAATGAAAACGGAAAGTCAAGTGTCACATCGGATGGTGTGTTTGTCGTTGGAACAAGTGATGTTCTCCCCAGTGGAATTGTTCTGGATGGTTTGACAGATTCAAGTAAGTTTTTGTATTTTTTGTAAAATATTGTTTTTGTAAGTTAAATAAATTAATGATGATTTTGTCAATTATCCCTTCGATTTAAAGTTTTTTGTCATAAAATTATTAGCAATTATCTTGTATAAATAAGATATGTATAAAAAGATAGTTTAACATTAAATAATTGCAGATATAGGCAGTTAGCTAAAATTTTGAAATTGAAAATTCCTCAGTATATTTTTTAGAATCCTCTAAAATGTAAAACTTTCACAAGTTAACGGTATTGTCTGTCATTTGTTATAATCTGGAAATATAAATAAATTTGAATAAATATAAATATGAATTTCGCACCGTATATGTTTGAATAACGCTCAAAAATGTTTACATTACTATAGCAATAACATAATGGAATAGAGTGTCTAGGAGGTGAAGTAAAGTGTCTCTTACCCTACTACTATAATGGAAATATGTGGTATAAGTTACCACACTTCTTTTAGCATAAGATGGATACTAAGTACAACATTAGTATCAATGAACAATGTTAAGTGAATGTTCTTCCTTGCTTTTAGTAATCCATAGTTTAGTTATTTTCGTTATCTCATCAAAGAGATAATTCAAAAGAAAGGTAAAGGGACATTTAAAAATCACAACAAATGCAAGTACAGTCACTATTAAGTATTTTTTGGGAAATTTTTAAAGCTGTTCGCTTTATTTATAACGAGTTCAACCATCATTATTTAACAAAAATCATTATAATAATTGACTAATAAAATGACGAATGTTTTCTAATTTCTATTAGTTTTCTATTTTCTAATTTCGAATAAAATGCGAAATGTTGTGCTACCCTTTAGTACAGATTGGGTACAAAACGATTGAGTCTTAATCGATTTCTGTTTAATGGTTTCTGTCAAGCCTTACATTTGGTGCTATAAGACGGTTGATTTGGACAATTCTAGTTGAACTCCAACCTCATGATCCACAAGTAAAGCTAACAATTTCGGTGCCTTCATCCTTATGCACTGCAGCTTGAAATGCACTTGTGCGATTGTTAACATTTTCCTATTGAGTCAGGCATGCGCTCACACTAGGCATACATATATATTTAATGTTTCAGTGAAAAGAGAAAATCACACTGGCTTATTCTTTTATGATATTTCAGTGCAGATCTTTCTCCTCGTAGTAGATTCTGTCGCATCTTCTCCTACAAAGTTTCAAAGCTTCCACGTCTTTAGAGTGGAAATATTCTATTCTCCTTCTAAATTTCACTCTCTTCTTCTTCTTATTGCTTCTTTGAGTTTGCTTCTTTAATCGTATCTGCTTGTGATACGTTAGCCACTTCCTTCCTTCCTTCTATCAATGCTCCTCATTTATAGCCGCGCTTGAAACCGGCAACTTTCCAATCCAGAGGAGACTCTCATAGCCAAGCTGCATTCTTTTAGGGGAAGGTAGAAGGTCCAGGAGCCCGATAGGGTGGACTGTTAAGCCTATACTAAGCCAAAGACTACTGAGCGAAACACCTTCACCTTGTACAGTAATTATAGACTGGGCTCCTGGAGAAATTTTAGTAAATGTAGAATGCAGTTTATAGAAATCATTGAAATTTTTCTGGAGTTTGTATTATATATATATATTCATAGTAATTAATTAATTATTAGATAACACTATGTCAATTACAAGATTTATGATAAAGCTTGTTTTTAAGAAATCTAATAGTTAACGCCCACCAAATGCGACGTATTGCGGCGCTCCATACATAAAACATTGAATAGATGTTTTTCAATAAGACTATTTACACCGAGCGCGACGTGACGAAACCCATAGGCAAACGCTTTCTGCTGCGTCGCGTCGTGTTTGGTGGCTTTTGGCCTTTAAGCTGGATATTTAGTGGAAATAGACGCGTATAGCGGAGCGATATATTCTTATTCATTCAGTAAAAAATAATCAATTAGCAAAATATATTTCATTTCATAGTATAAATTACGGTATAGGTACATTTTATGATATTCCGTTAAATGTCTTCCTTAGTATAGTTATTGCTATATCGATTATAAAGTGATTTAATATTTTTTAATTGCAGTTCTATCACACTAAATTCGTATTCTTTATTTTTATAAACTTGAATAAATTTTGACAAAAATGTGCAACTATAGTTTACTTTATTTAATCTTTCTTTTTACTTATTAATTTTAGAATTCATGGATTCAAGTTCCGCTTCAGAAACGCAATTGGTAAGTAGGTATAACGAGAGTACCTTAACGATTATTGATTTAATAAACGATCGATGAAGCCAAAAATGAAAATGTTTAGCTCTTTTATATTTAAAATTGCTGTCATTGAATGCTGAAAAGAATTTATAAATAATGTTTACAGTTATAGTTTGTTAGTAGTTAATGTTACGGTTGCATTTACTGTTAACTATTAATGTTAACATTTAATGTTAGCAGTTTATGCTAAATGTTAATGTTACTGTTACTGTTACTGTTACTGTTACTGTTAACTATTAATTTTAAAACTTAACAGTAATTTTGACAGTGATTCTAAGCATGGTCTGACAATCATATTTTTTTTAATTTGTTGTTTAATTTTTAAAAGTTTTTAATTATTAGAACTACCCCTTATACCAGTTTTATATAAATTTTTAGGTGAACATTTTACAATTTTATCAATAAGATTTTATTAAATAAATGAAAAACTTTTATTAAAATGAAAATTCCACCTTATCAAGGAATTTGTCGTTTAATGTCAATCTAATCTAATATATTTAATTCTTGACCGGTAATTCTCTTTCCCATAAACCAGATCAACTCTTTCTGTAATCACCCTCCCCCCAGAGTACCGATGAAGACAGTTCCGAGAAGAAGAAGGATTGTGTTCTCTATCAGACATCACTTCACACCGTCACAGCTCACTGGAAACTCTCCCCTGCTCTCAAAGCTCTCTTTACCGACGTCTACTGGACTCTACAGGAACTTAAGGGAGGTCAGTGTCCTCGGAAATTGTCTACTTACAAAAAGAATAAATTTCAATCATCATTCATTGTTATAGAATTTAGCTGCTTTTCTACAAGTATACTATTAATTGCATGAGCCAGGCTGCGGTACCGACTTAGCTACAAGTCCAGTTGTTTAGTATGCTTATCAACTACAACTTATTGGTTTTACCTAGGCAGTTTGGTCTTTAGCTAGGCTGTATGTAAATTGGCTTTTAAAGCTTCATTTTTGTTGAATTGGAGGTAACTGCTTTTGTATATTTCAAGAGTACGAGGGCAGGTGTGGGCCGCTGTCACGGTGCTGTCTTTGTACTGGTAGTAATTCATGTTAGTAGTATGACACAATCAATTTATATTTTTGTAACTTTATTAACATTTTATTGACCATTTTCTTTAAAATAATTTATAAAATTTAAATCGCCTGAATTAAAAATATAAAATACATTTTTTTAGTCCTTCTGCCAAACTGCATGTTTGAACCTTTTGGTACCAATTTTAGCAACCAAGGTTATTAAACATTTTCTGAAAGCACAGGATCCAAGGATCATTCTCATGTATGATAACCTTTCGTGCAGAGTAGCTTTCATGAGATACGGCTTTTTTTACTAATTTCCTATATTAAAGAATTAGAATCATTTCTATGTTTTTGATCCAATTTTCGTGAAAACGAACATTTTATAGAAAAAATACAACTATTATTAATAATTTTGAACATATTTATGCATATCATTTTGTTTCTCTAAGTGTTTTCTACATAATACAAGTAAAATTTGATGGATAAGTCATATTATTATTTAATTTCTATAAACATTTGAATATTAGTACTAAAGCCTATTTTAGGCATATTTTAGCTTGAGAACTAATATTTAAATATTTCTAGAAAATAAATAGTATGACTTATTCATCTAATTTCACTTGTATTATGTAGAAAACACTTAGAGTAACAAAATTAGATAAATAAATTTATTCAAACATATTTTTAATAGTTTTTAATAGTTTTTCTATAAAATGTCCGTTTTCACGAAAATTGGGCCAAAAACATACAATGTAGAAATGTTTACTATTCTTTAATATAGGAAATTAGTAAAATGGCTGTATCTCATGAAAACTACTCTGTACAGAAGGTTATCATGCATTTATGAAATCCTTAGAGTAAGACCTTTAAAATTATGTATAACAACCTTTGGTTGCTCAAACTGGTACCAAAATTACCCCTTGGCAGAAGGACTTTTTATACTAAATTATAAATTTATAACATACTCTATTCATCGTATTACCTGAGGCTGATATCTGTGACATATTCACTTAAATTACCAAAAATTACATGTAATATTTTATGCAGTACTATATACACTACTTTAAAAGAATTAATTGAAATGTATTTCTGGATTATATTCAATCAATTAATGTTACACTTTAAACGACTATTAAATCTTTATTTGCAACTTTATCTGCCTAAATACGATATCAATATTTTTACAGTAAGTTGTATGTATAATTTAGATGTTTTATAAAATTAAGCAATGTGTTTAGTAGAAAGGCTATAGAAAATATTACTACTCATATGAAAAAGTCGTATTATAAAATCTACTTAAAAATTGCTTGTATAATTGATAATAAAACGTTTGTGTATATTATATAATTAATAGTAATTATTACTTTATATTATATTATTTATTATTTTTTTGTCATACGCTTACTAAAGGTTTAGAACTAATACTTTATTAATAAGTTTGATACATTCCATTTTTATCGAATTTAATTTTTTTTAAATGATTATGATTTTAATCAAATGTTTTATCTATTTCGGACTTGCAAGATAAATGTAACCGGTTTATTGTTTTAATTGAACACACATTTAAACTTCTAGATATCATTATCACTTTTAATTCAATTCTGGTCGATCAGGTCGCCCTATTTCTCAAACCGAACCAAGCTTTAAGTATCTTGGCAACGTAGATCAGGTTTATGAGACTGACGTTGGTCTTCAGTCGGGTCACCATTATCGATCATTGATCCGATTCTGTCATGGACAGGTCTGCTTCAAACCGGCTCCTACCTGTGGCTTTTGGGTTCTTCATGAGCCACCGGTGCATTCATGGATTACTGTCTATCCTGAGTTCGTTGGACATGAGGTAATTAGGGAGAGGCGGAGAGGGGAGAGGAGAGGAAAGGAGCTTGTGTTACAGATTTTGATTGAGATATTCCATCATACTGTGCATTTAAATCATAAATTGTTTTTGAAAGATATTTTAATGTATCTGATGACTTTCTTTATATTGTTATTTTTATACGCATTATTTGATAATCCTTATTTTATTGCGAAATTATTGCGAGATATATTTTTACTAATAGGTATATATATATATAAACTTTATACACATTACGGCATAAATAACTTTATACACATCATGGCAAAACGAAGTCTTAAGTTAATTCTAAATGATTACAACATCAATATACCTATTAATTAAAATTATTTTTATTATCGCACAAGAGATTCACAATCATTTTATTGAATTAAAAATTCTGAAAATTTACTAGATAATGTAATACAAATACATATATGTAGGTACCACTTAATAAAACATTATGTGGTTTTAATGTTTTTCATTATTAGATCAGCAGACAAAGTAAATAACTTTATCAGAGTTATTGGTAATCTATTTTTATAAACAAACTCATTAACCAAGTTACTTTATCACGAGTGCGATATCGTTTTATGATAATATATAACTATTTTAAGGTATGCAAAATCACTCAGAATATGCCTATAAACCAAATTATTTGAGCTACATAAAATTCTTCAAATCTGTATTCTAGATGAATAGCTATAGTCTGTAAGAATAATTATAATTGACCACTTGACATACTTGCCACTCACTAAATCTATCCTTAATCAGATAATCTGTGACGCACACGTCCTGCTGAACACTTAAAGCAGTTCATTTGAACTTTTAATTGTATTTATTGTTCAATTTATTTGTTAAATATAATGTTTTGTCTTATGAAAAAGTGATATTATGATATCGTTATATTCAATACTCACAACAGCGAGTCTTTTTTATTACACGCTCGAATATCCGAAGTCTAAAAACAATGTCAACTTGGTAATAAAAGTTTTATCCTTAGAGTTGTTTCTATACTTTTTATTAAACTTTTCTTGGAATCTAATTACTTAATACTTGAAGGACAAATCTACTTGACTTTAGTACCAAGCTATTCTTTGTTAGTATATTCATTTTATTTGTATTATTCCATTCTCGCATGTGACTGTAATAGATAAACCCTAGCCTGTACTAAAAGGTATGTGATATAAATGTTGTCTTCCTTTTTAAAGTTTACCGCTTATATGATCTCGCCAACCTTTATTGACTATCAGTTAAAATAAAATTGCTATATCGTGTGATTTTTAATGACATTAAAAATACATATTCACATTAAAAAATATAGAATTTAACTAAATAAAATTTAATTATGTTGTTTTATTCGAATTTTTGACTTCAAATACTTTAAAAAGTTGACAAAAATAATTAAAATGACAAGAATACCGATATTAATTATTAAGAGTGATACTAAGAAATTTTAATATCAAAGTATATTATGTTTTATTATTAATTTTAAGATAGTAATTTCGTCATATTCCTAGGCATTCTATTTACTATTTTATGAGTAATAAGTTTGTCTAACGTGTGTAAATGTTATAAAAATGTGACACTACAAATTAGATTAAGATAGAATTTTTTAATTGTCAAGATTGTAAAAAATATGTAAGCTATAAATAAATTCAAATATTAAATTTCAGTTTATTTGTAATATATTGTTGGTTTACATTTAACTTTTTACATTGGCTTTTCGCATTTTGTAATAATATTAAGGTCGAAACAGTGCTGTCCAGGTCTCCGTTGTACTGTACCGGTAATTTATACGTTAACATTATGAAATGCTATATATATAATTAAAGGATTTACTACTATGTTAGTATGTTTACATCCGGTATTCTAATTTTCTATCCACCAGAAATAGTCTATGTACCACCCATATTATAGTTGTAGCTTTTGATATGGCTAATACGTAGCTCTGAGAATGACATGCTAGTATTGATTTATTTTCAGATTAAGGTAGTGTTCCAAAAGTTCCGCCAACCGGCTGTGGCCCTGACTGAGAACAATCAGGTGATGAGTCATTACATGTGGTCCATTACAGACAACAAAGACAGACTCATGGAAGATTGGAAGATGGTCAAATACATTCCAGATAACTCAGAGAATAATGTGAGCATGTGTTCTGATTAATTTATTAATAAGAAAAATGTACTATTAATGATACTTAATGTCGCAAATTAAGAGTTGTAATCCAAAATAGTAATCTTTAAATAAACTACTGTCAATTTATTTAAGTAGCACATAAATAATGTACTGTAAATTGTAATTAACATAATAAGACCAAAACAGGTAGTCGATAATAATATATCTACATAATATCACACAAACTCATACCTTTAAAATGCTATTTTTTAAGTTTTATTATGTTCATTACAATTTATAGCAGATTTTTTATGAGCTACTTATAAAAATTGTAAGTTTTATTTTATCTCACAAATCAATACTTATTTTGCACAGATCGAATTCACAGTCACTCCGAGGACAAATTGGGCTGACAATCAGACGTGTTATCGAGTGGTTCTCAGAGGATTCAACAAGGCCCGACTCTACACCGACCTAAGTGAAGATATTCTAGATTGTCGATCACTCAAATTGAGAGTCGTTGTGGACGCCAAATGTATGAGTGCCTGTTAATATTTAGGATATGGCATACATTCGAGCCATATGTGATTTACCTATATTATACCTAAATACTTATTATTGTTGTATGGATATTATTATTGATTGCCTAACAATATGACAGCAAAACATAGGAAAAACCGATATTTGATGGTTGTTTAATTTCCCGTGGAATTTACTGCAGATCTAGTTGATAATATTATTCAATGTCTATGTTTTTACCATAGTTATTTGTTTTATTTTATATACATATATATACACTGTATATTTTGATTAATTTCTATAGTATACATACTAATTAATGATTATAAAAATCAATTTTTTTAATAATATTTCTGTGTAAATACTTACTTGTTTACTCCTTGATAATTAGCTCCGGTGAAAATGGTGCAGAACACTGTTTGGACGCAACCAGATATCGACTACACCGCATCACGTGACCAGCTCTCAGCCGTGTGGTCCACCCTACGTCATCACAAGTACGAGTGGGCGGCAGTCCTGCTGCCTAGGGGGTCCCATCCGAATGAATTCAGTCCATCTGACTCTCCCAAATCACACGCTTATGCAATTGCTGGTGGAGACACTGGTAATACCACTAATACATCGTTGCATAATAAAAGATTTTGTCACAGAGATAGGCATAAAGACAAGCTGCATAATATGAGGATTCATGTGATTTTGACAAACCGATAGACAAATATCACAAACGATGCATAATTGCGATTTAAATATTGAATTCCGCTTGATTCCGGCCTAAATTGATATGAATTCTATGAATATGCTACTAGAATTTGATATTTCTGATCATCTTGTTATGGGTACAATAAATTGATGATGATTCAATTTCGTCATGCATGTAATGAGAAAACCCGAGCCTGTAATTTTGTTTACATTATTTGATAGTAATTTTTTCTTTGATTCCCGGCATTTTATTCACATAAATACTGGCATTCCTAAATTGTACCCAGAAATAAAAGGTAAAAATGCCTCATTTAACATAATTCAAAGATAATATAAATAAAAGGGTTTCCTAAAACTCACGACATCTCAATTATTCTTGGTTAGCTATCACAAATCCTCTTTCACTCTCAGATCTTCAAAACAATTTGCTATTTAAATCTCAACTATATCTTGGGAAAATTTATTTGCATTAATTTTAATTTTGGCTTTAAAATGTTTGTTGCATCGCGCCTGTATAAAATGTTCAACTTATTTAAGTAGCCGTATTCGAACCAATCGATATTATTGCATTGACGTTACTTACATTTTTACTTGACTATAAAATTGTAACTCGTCGATGTAATCAAAAGAACAGTTCACATTTATTTTTTATTCTACTTTGTGTACTACTTACTATACTAATGAATAACATGATATTTAAAAATCCAAAGTTTTCAAGACAAGTACTACATTATAAAATGCATTTTCTAGATCAAGAATTTGTCAATCTAAGAGGACTAAACCTCTTAGATGGCCGCCGATACCTCATCTGTATCCATGCCAACGCGACAGTGGTTCAAAACGAGAAATTCGTCCAGACTCTACCTGCTGTATCCCAGTGTTCCGATGGTGTTGTTATCGATCGTAGCCCGCCTTCTCAAGGCCGTCTAAGACTTCCCGCCACTCTTAATGGCTTTCAGGTAACCTAGGTTCTAATTTAGACAATAATATTGTTTAAATTTACAAATCATATAAGAATTCTAAATTATATATTTAAAATATATTAAATTATTTCATAATAATATGTAAATGTCAGGGAAATTTTATTTATACGTAGATTTCTCCGATAAAAATTAAGTCCTGAATTTTGTTATCACTATATATATATATTTTATTCATGTTTTAAAGGAAACTTGTTTTATTTTGGTAAAACTGTTATTTGATTACTAAAGGATAATACTTTATATTCAGAAGAAATAACAATCCATGATATTTTAATACTATTTATCTAAGAGGTAGTAACTAGACAATTTGCTGTGTATTTAATTTCATAACAAAACATGACATAGCGTACCTACGAGGGAGTTTCAAAAAGTTTCCAGACTAATGGCAAAAACACAAAAATTTGTTAAAATATAATTTATTGGTAATTGAACTCTCTAAATGGATGTTGCTGTTATTATTAAACATTGAGATTGATGTAGGTGATTGATCTAAGTGAGCAGTTACGCATCTCTATTGGAAGTGTTCACAACATTTTGCATGACAA